>VZTF01003064.1:960438-1031730 GCA_013397755.1 Cnemophilus loriae
CTTCCTTTTTTTTTTTTTTAATCACAGGCTCCCTCCCCCCACTGCTCCCCGTCTCTGTTCCTTTGAGGGAATCCCTCCCTTCCCCTAAAATGAAAGGTGATTGCAACATGTTGCTCTTTAAAAGAAGCTGCTGCATCCATTTTAAGATCAGTCTTATTTTCTTCCTTGCTATTTAAATGATGTGACTTTACCTTGTTGGATGGGTTTTTTTAAATTAAAATAAAATCCTACTTTAAAAAAACCCAACAGACCACAGTGTAGACAATTCCAGAAATGTAGGCAGCATCACTTCAGGGACATTGCAAGCTAACTTAATTTTGTTCAGAAACATATACAGGAGTCCTGTAATATTTTATATATATAGATAGATAGATAGATACACGTATATATATATACACACACTCGTACATATAATTTTTTGTATATGTATATATTTATCTATGAATATATATGCTTATCTGTCTCTATATATTTATATTCCTATATATACGGACATACAATATTATTTTTTCTAATCAGCCTGATGACTGCTAACTTTTTCTGATAATTTATTCATTTTTATATGAAGCAAGCTAATTGCAAGCCTACCCCATTTGATAGGTGTCAAACTGAAGGGCTTAAGTAGGGTGAAGGGGAGTTGAGGACATACAACCAATCTTTGTGTGTGTGTGTGTGTTTTTGTCACTGTTTGGGATGTGTGAGAAGCTCTGAGCTGTCCTCTGACTGCTGAGGTGGTAGAGGACAAAAAAGGTGGTTGAAAATGTCTGCTTGACTTATTGTTACACTAATTTTTAGAATGCTTTTCTGGATGATGTCCACGTGCCTCGTTGCTTTGTAGGCTACTGCGTGTAAATATTTACAGATCTACGCTTGGGAGCACCTTTCTTTCTGTCAGTTCATTGGAACGTGATTGTGTGTGTGCAGCAGGAGCAGGCAGTATAAAATATGCAGGTTTTGAACTCTTCATTTCCATTCTGGATTTATAACAGGGCTCTATAAATAATTCTTATCAGAAAAAAAGGGTGCCATAGATTTCCCAAGAACTACGGGTGTAGCTCTTGAAGCAATTTAAATACAAGCTTATATAGGAATGCTTGTAGCCTTCTTATGCTGGAAAATACTTGCTTCATCTAAGGATCATCTTTATTTAGGGAAAAATGCTCCCTGATAAGCTTTAGTTATTTAGTACTGTTGTACATAGAGGAAGTGATGTATATTTGACCTTTCCACTCCAGCTTCCAGTGAACCTTTTTGAGGGATTTTTCTCCCCTATTGTGACCATGTGCTGTTTTATTCTTCTAAGAGTTTTAGTCATACAGCTCTTAAAACTCCTGTGGTTTTTATTTCTACCATGTGTTGAAGGAATTCAATACAGAAATTCGGAGTAAGACACCTTGATGGAAAAACTGAATTCCTGGTAAATCAAGTTCAGCGAACAAATCCATACCAGTGTAGGTATTTGCATCCTTTCCCTCCTGTTGTAATTGTTTATGTCAGTCGTGTAACATCATTGTCGTTGATCAGAGGCCCCTAAACCCCAAAACCCTTTTCAGCACTGGAAGGTACGTGTAACCCTGTTAGTCTTGCTGAGGGAATAATGCTGAATAGACACTGCCTGCTCTGACCTTGTGACCACCCCTGATCTCCCTGAAAACCTGTCACCTCTGCTTGCTCCGAGTCTTGTTTGCTCTGCGCAGGAGTTCTTTGCGCTCGTGTGTCGGGAATTGTCACACGCAGATCCGAGAACAGCGGTTCTCCTTCAGGCAGAGCACTGAGGCTCTTGCTCCTATATTCTGGTTTTGCTCCTGTTTAGTGGCAAAGATTAGGAGTGGGTGGTAGGAATCCCAAGTACCAGTTGTTCCCCCCCCCAGATGTTCAGAATTGCTTTGTACTTTGGTTATTGTCAGGCAGCGCTAAGCAGTAGAGCCAAGCTCTCCTTTTAGGCCTCCTGTACTTCGCATGTGGGGGAAGGGAAGTTTTTCTGGGGGCTGGTACTGACTCATGCTAAATGTTGAGTGTAGCAGCAGTAAACATTTTTGTTAATAAAGAATGTTTTGGGTGACTTTTGGCTAGTGTATCAGTAATAGGGCAGCTTAAGCACTTTGAAGCTTCCTGTTGTTATTAATGTTCCTATCTGGGTCAGTGGACACACTGGCTCGGGTTGTGGTCACACGAGTTGTTGCAGCTGCAGTAGGTTGGGTGGATCTGCCCATTGCAGGTCACCACGGCGCAGCCTGGTTGTAGCTGGGAGCCTGGGTCTGGTTACACACCCGTTTCATTGATAGCAGGGCAGTGTTGGGTATGAGAGAGGGTGCCAGCAGTAAATATGCGTTCCTGGCTATTTCTTGTCATTAAATAGCCAGATCACTCTAAGCAAGAGTGTCCTGGGCAAATTCCAACTTGAGTAATTGCATTCCTTCTCAATATCCAGGTTCTCCCTCCTGTTTGGCCGTAGTGGGTATTTTTTTCACCTTAGCTTTATTTTTAGTATCCATACGCATTGCAAAGAATTTTCCGTGTTCAGTCCTAGCAGTGCCTGTTTGCAGACCGTGCTGAGAGCAGTATTGTGCTGAAACAGCCAGCCTTTTCTGCAAGTAACATCCTTGCAGTCTTCAGCATTCAGAAGGGAAATGGAGTCCAAAACTGTTGTTTCCAGCTACAGCTTGGATCCTGAAAATGTCCCCACCTCCACAGATTTCTATTCTATTGAGTTTTGCCTTTGAGAGCTTTGTTACTCAGGTTGGATATAACAACCTCTTACTACTGAGGACAGTGTTGAGACTAAAAGCAATTTATCTTGAATTTCAGCTCTCCCATTGTGTTTGCAGAGTGCGGTAGATAAAAATTACTTTTGTTTGCAAAATAATCAAATTGCATTCCAAAACTACTAAATTCTACTAACTGCTGTTAGTGCCTTGGCTGCTCGGCAGCCTGTGATCAGAACTTGTGTAAAATCCAGAACTGCTCAGTGTGGAGACTGAGGACATCACCCCAAGCAGTGCTTTTTGCCTCCAGTTGATTTGGCCAGTAATGTTAAGATGCAATTTGAGGTCAAGTATCACTGGAGTAACCATTACAGTGCATTAACAGGAGTCAAGTGTGAATTTGTCCAGCGTCACAGAGGTGGCTTCTGAAATTCAAACATGTTTGAAGGAGGGGCTTGCTTTAACAGTGAGTATTTCTAGGGGGGAAAAAAACCGAAGCCCTTACTGCTGCAGCATCTTATCAGGAGCTGGCAGGTTTTTTATGTTGGCCCAAGCACTCATGGGGCATCTGTGTATTTATCAGGCTGGCAACATGAAGGAATGAGCAAGAGGGAAATTCAAATTAAATAACAGGAATGCTGAACCAAATGCCTTACAAGTTAAGGAATTTCAGCACGTTTTGTGTTTTGCATTAAATTCATGTTTCATGTATGACAGAGCTGTGCAATAAGAGGTGTGGGTGATTTAAATGCTAACAAACTGTAGAGCAACATAGCAGAGATCTTTAGGATTTCTCAGTGGTTGTGAAACAGTCTGTTGGAGACCAGATTTGTGCTTCCTTGCTGCTGCCTTTGCTGGCGCCTTCTGGATGGGTGAGAGTTTTTTGAAGGAGAGCAGGGCCACTTCTGGCGTAGGGCTGTGTGTACCTTAGCAGTGCTGTTAGAGCCACTGTGCTAAACAAACTGCACGGATTTAGGAAGCGTGAAGGCACTGCCTGTGCTCTGTGTGTGTGTGTGACACGTCAGGGAGAAACTGTCTTTTAAGTTCCCTGGGAGCACACCTCACGAATGCTTTAAATGTCAGATGTTTGGCAAAGGATCCAAAGTACAAAAGGTAGTTAATGGTATTTAGGTGCAGATTGATATCTCTGCTGAAAATTTCCTTTGCCTTTTCTGTGATACATGGAGATGAGAATCCAGAAGAATGTAGTTTGTTCCTTCCTTGCATCACTCCCTGCCTTCGCTCCAGACTGCAGTGCTGGTGGTGAGCCTGCATTGTGGGAAGTGCTGCCCACAGCCTCAGAACAATACTTGGGTAGTTTTAAGTCTGCAACCACTTTTTTTTTTTTTTTTTTCTCATTTCAGAAGTATTTTACATAAGACGCCAATTGCTGCAAAATTTCTTAATTTTGTTTTTGCACTGATTTTCAATATGTTCACAGCAATCTCTTGCAGGGCTTGTTAGGCTATAACAGTATAGCTTCACTATGGGAATCTTCAGATTGTGATAGGTGAGAGTACTCTGAAGTAAATTGATCATTCATAACGCTTCTCAGAAATGTAAATAAACATATTGTTGGTAAGCTGCTCTTCACTATCATGTGCTACATAAGTTGGTTGCATCTATTTTCCCCAGCAGAAGCCTCAGAAGGGCTTTGCTAGAGACCTTGAGGTCTGTTGTGTTAATTGTTCTGACACATTCAGCATTTAGGTTAAAACTTAATGGGCGTCTGGTGGGAGTGGGGAGTTGAGTGCATTTCTGGGAGCTGCAGCCAACTTGTGTTTTTGTTAAAACTCAGCAGAATTACTTAAATGTGCTGGAAGATGTGTTTCGGGGGTTAATGGCCCGTGTGTTTCTTCCTCCTAGCAGGTTTTCTTAAGATGTTTTTCCTTTTACTCCAGCGTTAAGCACTCTCTGTTACTAATGTGTTATCAGGGCTTCTTTGTTTACTTTGTAAAACATGAAAAATTTGGAATCGGGGGACCAGTGTAAAAGTGTGCTTTTTTGACATGGCTTCTTGTAAATTAGACACACGGCTCATAAATGTGATCAAGCACAAATCAGATTTAATTTCATTTACAACTGTGACTTCAGATATTTGTTAGATAGTTCATTGAATTCCAACCTCCTGAGTTGCACTGTCAGCAGAAACTGCAATAATATGTAATTATAGCAAGTACTTAACATCTCATTGACTCAAATTCCTCTGTTAATGATTTCACTGGATTCCTGTTAAAGTAATACATGCTGAAATAGCACAAGCCACTGCCCTGTTAGAGGGAGGCTCCAGGTTAGATTCTTCCTGGTGTTGTAAATTGCTGTAGTTCTGCTAAAATCAGTGGAGCACTGACAGCGTATCTGCTTTTTTGTTACTGGTCTGCAGGGATGGGCTTTAATGTCACAGTCACTATTTAAGAGAAATACAGTTTAACCTAGGAAATCAGTGCAGATTTTTTTTTCCTGCGGCTTTTGAAGATGGGACAGTTTCTCTTTCAAGTCTGTTTGAGCTGGTTATGCTGATACAGTTTCTCATATCCTTGTAGGACATGTAGTCATCCACAAATATTTATTGGCTTATTAAATTGAATTGGTTTTGCAGCTGCCTGTTTTATAGATACTGCTCTGTGTTTTATAGAAAACCTCACCCTCCGAAACATGGGAGCAAAATCTATTTAGTGTTATGTATTCTGCTCTGCCTGGGTTTTTGAAGGTCTATGTCTTAGCTTTCCAAATCTGAGAGGAAATTCGATGTAGAAATCAGTGTTTATCACCTTGCTGCCCTGAGACTGTCCCTTTTGACAGAGCATATGACACATCTGCCTGTACCTTCTCCCTGCAGGACTCCCTGTTCTGAGCTGTTCAGCTCTGTCAGCGTTTAAATGTGGATCATCTTTAGATTTCAGAATGGTTCTTCCCGTTAAGGGGACGGGAGAAGGATATGGGCTTGCTGTGGTTTCAGCAGTGAGTTTGCTGCTGTGCTGCTCTTCTGAAAAGAACAGTAGAAAATACATTTAAAACCCAGTTCATAGCTGCAGTAGGATTACTCCTTTTAAACAGTGTTCCCAGTTACTGCTGTCCTTACTCTGCCTGTAGCTGCCTGCTCCAGGGAGCTGCTCTGTGTGTGCTCTGGTGGCTTCCACTGTCCATCACTGGGTGAACACTGGAACTACTACAGCGTGGAAGTGCTGTTCCAGGCAGAGCCAGAGAGAGCCTTTTCTGCTGCAGGCTCCTGCTATTTCCTAGCTCAGCTGAACACGTTGTAGTAGTGGTTTCCCGGTGTGTATGAGACTACAGTATTTTTAGCACAGCGTTTGTTCAAAATGTCCTGGCTGACATAAATGCTAAATAGTTCCAGTGGATTTAATGAGGTTTATAGTTAGAAATATTTTCATCTTGAATGCTTGCTTTTTAAACTGATGATGTTAGTCAACTGCAGTAATATCTTGTGGTGTCACAGTGAGAGTTAGGACATTTGGAAGGTGATGTGAAAAGAAAGGGTGAAGTGAATTTTGGACTCTTGTGACCTGCCTGGTATAAGGAGGATTAAAAAATTGGTTTTGGCTTCAGAAATAGGAGCATACCGGCGTGTTTTCAAGTGGAAATTTGGTTTCTAAATTTGACTTCTGTAGCTGCTCTGCTGATGAACAAGTGAGAGCTCCAGAGTTGAGAATGAAAGTGGAGAATATGGAGCTGTACTTAGTCTTCCTGAAATTTGTTCTTTTGTAACACGTACTTCACATCAGCAATTCTCAGACTTCTTTAAGATAAAAGTAGGATATTTTTTTTAAATCCCTGTCTGTGTCAGCAGGAGCGGTGGCAGGAAATACAGTTTTGTGCTAGTCCTTGCAACAAGCAATAATCTGGGAGATCCTCCAACACAACTGGTGGAGATCAGACTTGATGCTTTTGGAGGCGTGGGAGACCTTGGCAATTAGTTCTCTATTAATACTAATGATAGAGATGGAGTTCTGTAATAAGGGAAGATGAGTAGGAGAGGGACAGTTGTTCAAGTAAGAATTGCCTCACAAATTTTCTAGTGTTGTTGCGGAGTTCTGGTGATGTTTTCCATCATCTCAAGGTGTGTTTCTCTGCTAGAGTAAAATACTCTACTGCTGCTTCACCCTGGGGAAGTTCCCCATGTTTCAAGGCTGTTGCTTAAATCTCAACAGCTTCTCTCGAAGGTGGTTGCAGCAGTAGTTCAGTTTGTACGAGTGACTTGCACTGACAGCTGCTCTGTGTTTGGGATCTGCCCGTTCCCAAGATGAAGGAGTCCCAAGGACGGACAGCAGCGAGCATGCCTTACTCCTGTCTTGGGAAGCTTTGGAGGTGGGGGCTGGAAAATGTCTGAAATGCTTATCTTGATGGGATGGGGGCAGTGCAGGCTCACTGGAGGCACAGCAGGAAAGTTAGTGTAGGTGCTTGTCACTCATCCTCAGCAGTGTCTCCTCAAGAAAAACCCCCTGCATCTCCACCTGAAGTACTTAAATCCCTTTCTAAGTTTAAAGGTGCTGACTTCTCTATTGGGATGATGGCAGGGTGAAGAGGGACAGCATCAGACCGTTGGGAAATGGTTTTAATTGGAGGCTTCTGTCAGTCTCACAGAGACAAAAGTTGCTTCCCACAGATCGGTAGATGTTTTTGGATTCCTTATCAATATTTGTGACGTGAGTGTATTTGTTCATGTTCACAAGCTTGCCATATGCTTTGTGCAGTTGTGAGCTGTGTGGGTGTCCCTGTATGTATTTTTATCTTATACCTTCGTCAGAGAAGGAGCCTTTCAGGGAGTGTTAGCAAGACAATGGCTTCCTTCTCTATCAGTATCGCAGAGTGCTGAGCCTCATGGTGCCCACCAAAAGATGGAGATTTTCTTTCATACTTCTGCCCAGCATACACATTACAGACAGATGGACATTCATGGAATTCAGCTCTGCAGCAGAGTAATTCTGCAGCTGCCTGCATCTTTCCATGACTGGAGAGAGATTGATTTCTGCCTGAGGAAAGCTTGGAGTGTACTTGTAGCCTCACTAAAATATTTTGATCAGTCTATGTAACTCCTCTTCGGCTGTGTCCATTAAACACACAGTCCGTGGTGGGGATGTGCTGGTGCCCTGGCTTTGGCTGGGATGGAGTTAAGTTTCTTCATAGTAGCTGGTACAGTGCTATGCTTTCGGATTTAGTATGAGAGTAATGTTGATAACACACTGATGTTTTAGCTGTTTGGACAACTAGCTAAGTGCCTGCTAGGTCTCATCAGCTGCACTGTACAGCTGACACTCTTTCACACACGCAGCATTCAGCACATAGCGCAGCTTTATTTGGGGGAGAAATACTCTTACATTCTCAATGAAGGCATAGTTCTGGTTCTTCAAGATGTCCATTTTTCTTCCATAATGCTGTTTTTCAATGATTTTCTAAAAATAAGACCCTGGTGGCTTTTATTCCTTATTGCTCATTTTGTAATCCCAGTCGTTGATTTGCACAGCGTTACTAATTTTTGCAGCAAGCATCCAGGACCTCAGTAATTCAGTATTTTTCTGTGTTCAAGAATAAATGATAAGAAGAAGTTAAATATGAGGTCTGATGTTGAACATGCATAAGCTGCATACAGCTTTTCTGTCTGAAACCCACTGTTTGGCTGCTCTGAAATAAGTTTTACGAAATGCTTTGGAATTTCTGAGGTGTTGGGTTCACTTTACTACTCAGTGTATGCAGCAGGAAATTGGAAGTTGTCTTGTTTCCATCCAAATGTCTTGTCAGTTTGGTGCAGCTAGATATGTGGCAGTGTCTAAATGGAATAATTTTAAGAATTTTTAAGAACAGTTTTTTTAGACGTTGGCCAGACACATGGCTTCATGGTTAAAAAGTCAAGAAAATAATTCCTAGGGATGGAGCAATCCCCAAGTGCAGATAGCTTTTTAATTTTTTCCTGGCATTTGTCACATACTGTGCTCTGTTGCCTAACACAGCTTCTGACACATGAGAGCATGAACTTGTAGAGTGTTATCCAGAACATTTTTTCTTTCATTTGTCACTTCTGTACACATTTTCAATTGAACAACATTGCAGCAGCTTTTCCTGTGTGTGTAACATGGAATAGATGACCTGTGCTTTAGGGCCAGGGCAATGTACTTTAGTTGAACTTTTTATTGATGGCAGTATTTTACTACTCAAGGCTTATCCTGGTATTTGAACAAGGGCCAGACCTGTCAAAACAGCTGCTCCTCTTCCTCTGAGGTTGCACTTTCGTGTTTTGCAGAGGTGGCTTATAAAGATCTTTTGGGAGAGAAGACTCTTCAGTGTTTTTTCATCTTTGAACTATAGTGTCTGTTGCAGATTTTTCAGTAGCTGCAGGTAGAGTTGAGAAACGTGGTCATCTTCTAACTAAAATGTAGAGATTTCTGGAGTTAGAGTTTAAGCACAACTTAAACAGTTGTATTTTTGTGGTCGGTAAGCAGAGTTTTAGAAGGAGAAAAGTACAGGTGGTGGCAGGGGACGGACACCCTGTTACATAGGGAGTACATCTCTCTCTTTGGAGACCTGATAATCAGGTGGGAAGGCTGTCTTCCTTCATCTGCTCTGCAGCAGATGCAAGCGGACAGAGTTTGTGCTGTCCTTAGGGAGATTTGGAGCTGATAAATTGGCAGTTCTTATTCCAGCTTCTGGTTTGGTGGAGTGCTGCCTTGCCAGCTGTCAGCGTGTCTGGAGTGCCTGGTGCTCTGCTCAGGACAGGAGGGTGAAGGGTTGAATGTGAAGAGACTCTTTTGAAGCTGAAGGCAGGAAGCACTGAGGAGGGACATTTTGTTACTCATGGATGCTATGACTGGGTTTAAGGTCCTTTGTGCTGTACATTGTTATCCTGTCTTAAGGCCATATTGTTTAAATAGGCAACACAGTGGGGGAAGAGGGGGTACTGTGCTCTTCTCTGAGCTGGAGAAACCAGAACATAGTGGGATTGATCTCTTCCAGCATAGAAATAGATATAAAGCTGTTTGGCTAGGACTGAAATCCAGTTCCATCTTGGACATTTGCTTCTGACTTTTAATTCCTTCTCCAGCGTAAGGCTGAGGTGCTTATCAAAGGGCAGCACAAAAAAAAAAAAGGAGCTTCTGCCATTTTAGCATATTGCTATATGTGAATCTCATCTCAGGAGCTAAGGTGGGCATTTTTTTCTGTGGTACTACATTATTTTACAAATACTTATGATAGAATACAAATTACAAATGTTGTGTGGAGAGTTCTTCAATTAGTGAAATCACTGGATTTGCCATAGGGAGACAGTGGCTTCCAGGTTTGTGTGCAGGGTTCTGGTATCTGGTACGTCAGTCTCTTGCACCATCCAGGCCACCTTGCTATGAGTGTCTCCTAACTGGGCCTGGAGCAATAGGAAGAGCAAATTATGTCTTCTCCCAGTTTGTGAGTGCTGGTGAGCGTGTGAGTAAGATCAGTTTTTGGAAAGATAAAATAGCTGGGATGGGCAGGTACTGGTTTAAACTTGCCTTAGGAAGGCACCTTACAAGTTAGACGAGCACTCTACAGTTTAATCCAGCCTTTTGGGAAACGGGACGCTGGAGCTCTTGGAGATCCATGTGAAGGGGGTGATTCATTGCAACACAAGCAGCATGTACAAAATGGAGGGATGGAGTAGAGCTAGTGACGTACTCTGAGGTTTGTTCTCTAGAGTTAATGACCACCAGATGGGGAATAAAAGGCTGCCTGCTTTTCTTTTGAGGACTGGGAATGTCACTGAGGCTGTTAAAATGTGCTGTATCTGTGGTAATGCTGCTTGTGCACAGCAAACCCTTTGATGTGTGGATCAGAGTTAGCTTTCCTTGCTGGTGTTTCCCCTCAGCACCTGGGTTTTAGCATGGCTTTTGGCTGAAGATGAGATTCCTGCAAGTGTGGTTTACAGTGCACGTCAGGGATACAGAGCAAAAGTCTTTGAGTGCTTTCTGCAGTAGGAAAACTAAGGTGCAAGTTGTGTTCTGGTGCGCAGTGTAAATGGGCAGACCCAGGGGCAGTAGGTTCATGCGGACAGAAATGCAGTGCAAGAGATGAGCTCATAACAACCGTGGCCTTAATTAACTTCTGCAGTGTTGCCCAATCCCACTGTAGGTGTCATCTCCATCCATCTTTGCAGTAAGCAAGCACTGGCACAAATCAGAGTCTGAATGTCAGTGCTGTTAACTCTGATACTCGCAAGTTGTCATCCTAGAAGTGTGTAGGTGTTTGGGTTACTTCGTCTTGCTCCATCAGATGGGACATCTCTCCAGCTGTCCAGGATACCTTTGGACATGAATGTGGAGAATATTTGCATTTTTCAAGAGCCTTTTACACTTTCGCAGTCTCCTATCCTCCTGCCCTCTTCCTACTCCAAAACCTAGAAGACTGTCAGAGGAGCCGTCATCTTGTCTGAGTCACGTTATCATAGCCGTGTATGTCACCTGCACTTCATTAGGGAACATAAGCAGGCTGTCCTTGAAATACCTGTTTTTATGAGTAGATAGCGTCTTTTAATTTAAAATACGCTGCTCTCTGGATTTAGGTAGCTGTCATAAACAATGTTTTTCTTTTATCATCCAGTAGGCTTATTCAGCATCACCTGTGTCTAAAGGAAGCTGCTTTCTGGGTTTTAGGCTGTTGTAATCGTATAGATATAAAAAGTACAGCTTGGCCCTTGATGCTCTGTGCTTGGCAGCTTTAGTTGTCAGCATGAGGTCTTGGGAGAGCCCAGCACGGTGTAGTTTTGTTTGCCCCAGTCTGTAGCTTGTCTTGCAGTAGATGGAGGCTGCAGCTGGCAATAAGATGGCTATCCCAGTAATTTAATTCTTAAAATTGAATCCTGGGCAACAGGCAGAAGCAGTTGAATTGGCGAGTCCGTTATTTTCTTGTTTCACAAAAGAAGGTGTAAAGCTGTTGTTTTGGAAGCACTGCTTTCTGTCTAACACACTTTCCCCTTCCTTCCTGTCCTGCCCTGTTGTTGAGACTTCTGTCCACTGATGCATAATCGTCAGTTTATGGTTTTGCTCCATATCACTGTCAAAACATGAGCTTGTCTGTGCACAGCAAAACATGAATTTGCATTTGAACCATAGCCTGAGTTAAAATTTTCCTTCTCTGTGTTTATGAGTGGGCCTCTCCTGCAGCACTCATCCTGGGCAATATTTGCCTCTTTTGGGAATCTGATAGATTTTTCTTCAAAGCTGCCAGTGTTGTCTTTGCACACCAGCTGAATCTGGTCTGCGTGCACTTGAGCAAGCTGGGTACCCTGGTGCTGACAGCAGGGATAGCGAGTTTAGCAGGGGCACTGGATCTCCCAGGAGCTAATCTGTGCTTGGGCTGTGCCCATCACTGCTCAGTGTGCTTGGTGAGAATGAGAAACAATGCTGACACCATGGCCACGTTTCTGAGGGACCGGGAGCTTTCCTAAGTCTTTGTGTACTGAAGTAAGGGTGTATTTTTAAATAGTTTCCTTTGTAGGGAATGAAGCTGTGGAGCATTGTTTTGTGAAATAAGTCCCCTGTAGCTGTATTTCACAATAACATGAAACAGTGTTCAAAACAGATGTGAGCCTCATTTATTAAGGGCAGAATTAGTTTGGTTTTAATTTAAGTTTTTATGTTTTTTCTCCCTTTTTGTAAATACCCATCCATTCACCCGAGCACAGGAGCCTCATACTCACATTCTAATCCAGAATAAGAAAACCTGAATTCCAAAGAGAATGTGTTAGTGTGGGATTTTTTTTTTTCTAGGATGAATTTTGATACTTTTTGTGTGTATTAACATTTTAATCTCAGCAGAGCTCTGGAATTAGTCTTTGGCAATTAGCTCCATAGGTAACCAGAGTCAAACAAGCCCTGATTTTGTTTTCCCCCAGTACTAAGAAAAGTATTTTAGAATTATTGTAGTACATGGACTACAAACAAGTATAATGGTAATTTTTATCATAGTAGCTTCAGAGGCTGGAAAACTAAGTTTTCAACTGGTTTTCAGTTCAGGAGAGATAAAATGTTTGGGAGGGTTTCTTCTAAGCATCTATCAAGTATTTGAAGGCTCAAGAATTAATGCAGATTTGTGTCATTTCTAGGTTTGTCACAGATCTGTTATTTCCAGTTCTGAAGGTGGTGTCATTTGGTCAACAAGTGTCAGGGACACTTGTTCAGTTCCTCATCCTGTAAGCTCAAGCTCTTTCTTAATTTTTTACTCTCTCTTCCCCATCACTGCCGCATATTCTTACAGTGTGTATACTACTACTACCACTACAAGGTGGTGTGGTTAGCTCTTTGCTAACTACAGGTATGTGATTTCCCAGATCCTGTCGTCTGAATGGGTTTAGCTACATTCAGATCGAATTACTTGGGGAGATTGGTACTCCAAAAAGGCACAGACTTAGGTTGCCAGGCGTCTTTGTACACCAAGAGTCAGATGTTTTCTCCCCGTAGGTCACTGCAGTTTTCCTTTGCACTTAATCCAACCAGAATTAACCCTTGTACCTCAGATGTGCATGTAGTTCATAGAGCACCCTCTTAGGGAACAAATGCTGGGTTTGACCTTAACTGTAGACTTTTCATAGTAGCAAAGTTAGATTTATTTTTTTTTTAAGCATATCATTCTTGGTATTAGCAAATTGTCTCCTTGTTTTACTTGTCTGTGCTTATGGCTTTAACTTAAAAAGGAAAATCGCAGTTTCTGTATCAGGGTAGCTGCCTTACTGTGAAGTGTGACAGGATTCCACTACTTGTCACAGGGACTGCAGTGACAGAAAGTGTCTTGTTTTATATTTTGATCTCAAGTAACTCATGCTCCAAAGTCTGTTGTTGTGAAAACCTCATGCTGAACTGTTTCTCTGGTCGTAGATCCTTTCTTGAGCAGACTACTGCACTGCTTCACCTCAAGAGACACAAACATGTCCTTAGGAAACCAGGTTGAACTTACATTGTATCCAACAAATTTGGGGTATTTAGTACGGCAGCATGAGGAGAAAAGTATTCCTGTTACAAGCTGTTACTTAATTCTACATTTTATTAAACCCCTTTCTTCAGGAGTATCTTGAGTTGTTGGAGCAGCTGCTTAGTTTTGAGAGTGGCGTGTGAATTTAAGCATCTCATGTTGTTTGCTAATTTTCAGAGTAGGTTATTCACAATTATTCTTTCTTTTGGTATTAGGGCTACCTGTCACGTAGTTTTCCCCACTAATGGGCTCTGTTTAGTATTACACTGTCCATTAATAAAAGCAGAAGGCTCCAGGCTTTCACTGTTGGTGCCTTTTTGCATCTGATAGGATCAAGTAAAAGGTGATCACAGGTCGCAGTTGTGACCACAGGAAAAAGAGCGAGTTTTGCCTGGTCTGCTGGAGACTGGAGTATAGGAAATGAGATAATTGCTAGTTCAAAAATAATGTGGTACACTTTAAAACTTGCAGAGTAATGTGGCTGAAATGCACGGAAGCTCAAACAGATTAAATGTATTTGGGTATTGCAGTTTCAGAAACTGCTGGGGCTGCTGTGCTCTCCTGGGTAAAGCTGAACTTGCTCAGAGCAGAGTGAGCCTTGCTCTCTGCTGGATACCTGGATAGTGCTCTCACTCCCAGATGTGGTTTTGTCTAGCACAGGCTTGAAATACTTGGGAGATCAGGATAGGAAGTAATGGTACAGCTGCTGCTCTGGGCTCTTTGTGTAAGAGCAAACTGCTAAATCAGCTGGAGTGGCTGCTGCTTCCACGCTGGTATTAGTCCTTCATGTAAAATTGATAATAAATTCTAATAGATATATTGATTTAATTTTGACTCCAGTAAGAATCATAATAACTTTAAAAAAATTGTCTCAACATATATAAAACTGGCAGCCAAGAAACTTCAAAATATTTCATAGCATTACAGCTGAATCACTCAGGAATAAATTATGAGATTGTAAATAGGCTTAGATGTTCATCTTGTTTCCCTTGCCTATTTCTGCTGTCACATAATCAGGTGGAAATAAATATTTCCTAATGCGTTGGAATACCCCTGAAAATAAGATGTATAACTTGGGTTTCTTGCTTTAGGTTATATTAAAGAGGAATAACAGAGTCTTGAATCTTTATGGTCGCTTCCCTAGTGCTCATAGTTTGTCAAGCGTGTTTCTACCCCTCTCACCAGTCAACCTTTTAAAAATAATATTAGGTTCCATGTTCAGAAAACTGAAAAGTAGAGAATGTGATTATGTTGGAGTAGCTGTAAAGCAGAAGCTCTGATATGATGGAAGCCTTTAGCTAAGTACTTGGAGTTTGAAGTGCAGTGGTAAATGAACTTTTGATGACACTGCACCTGCGACCTATTTCCTTTGGGTTAAACAGCTCATTTAGTGACTGTGGTAGTGGAGGGCATTTGAAAGCTAAGAAGAGAAAGCCGTTTCCACACCTTGTTATTTCTGCATAGGTAAAGAAAGGAGTGCTCTTAAAATTGAGGCACGAGGTAACCAGAATTGATTCAGTTCAGTTTTTAAGGACTAGGCTTGCTTGCCTTTAGATGGGAAACAAATTACATACATGTTTCTTCCCCTTCACGTCTTATTCAAGGCAGATTTGATTTTTTCGTGGGGTGGAATCTGGAGATGTTGGCTGTGTGTTCCATGAAGAGATGCCAGCTATTAGTTTAAAAAAAAAATAAAAAACAAACCCCAACAAAAAACCTCACCAAACTGATAATACATTGCATGGAGTTTTTTAATTGAAGAAGTTAGGAACGTATCATGCATAATAATGTAGCCACAGCCTTTTATCCTGTGTCAGTAGGTTATGTTTTGTATTCAGGTATCTGTAGTGGTGTGATGTAACAGTTGTCAACTAGTGAGATTTGGCCTGGATTTAACATAATAAACAGATTACAGCTGCATGAAGAGACTAAGATCAGTTACTTAAAGTAATATTTTTTAAAATTAAAGATTTCCAGTGGAATTTAGTGCACCATATCTAGGAGCTGTACTTATTAAAGTATTGCAGTCATAGTCTTACTTTAAAACTACCGTGTCCTACACTGCTCTGCCGATGCTTCTTTCTGCGTCCTTTCCCTTCCTTCAGAAGACTCAGGAGTACAAAAGTTCAGACATCTCAACTGTCATTAAACATTTACCTTTTGTTTACTTTCTTGTGTGTTTTAGCTGGAATCAGATTTCTTCTTGTATGCTAATTGTGGTAAAATCCCCTTAAGGCAGGAGAATTGCATTCCCTCCCTTGACTTGAGAGTGGGTCTTGTGGCAAGGCAGACTCTGGTGATAAAATGCTTCTAGACACTGCTGGAATTGGCCTCTTGTGGGTGGCTGATCAATTAACTCACCCACAATGGGGACAGAGGTGAAATCGGGCTATATCCATCCAGTGCAGCCCTACACTTTAAAGGAATCATTGTAGATAGGAGCGAAAAAAAACCAAAACAAAACCCAGCCAAAAACCCCGGCTGGGATCAGTGTGAGAGTTGCTCCTACAGTGAGGAACCAGCTTAGGTGCAATAAAAATAAGTTCTTAGTCTTCTGAAACAAATTTCTTGTAAGCCTTTGGCCATGCTACCCCATCAGTTCAGCTTAATAGGAATGATATTAAGTAGTAAGAGAATAATCTGACTCCAGTGCATAAAGCAGTTGTACTGCTTGGCAGAGCTGATTTAAAGCTTCTACCAGCCAGTTTTTTGTCTTGTGCATTCAATTTACACTCGAAAACCGAGAATTGCAGAGGCTTGTTCCCAAGGGTGCTGCCTCTTAAGTCTTTCCTCCCTACAGCAAGCAGGAGACCAGCACTGGCCAAAGCCACGCGGAGTTGTCAAGGGATGGTTAATAAAAGGCTTTGAGCAAATGCCATTAAAGCCTCTCCCTGAGGACGCTGAGCATGTACCACTCCCATGTGTATAAACTGTGTGATCCTGGCTGCTGACACAGGCTGGGCATCCACCGCTGCAGGAGAGGCAGTTCAATGCGACTGCTTTTTTTTTTCCCCTTGATTTGTTAAATTTTTCCTTGGGGGGAGCCCTTGTTCTGGATTAAACCCAGGACCATGGAACACACCAGCCCTGTCCTTGTGTGGTGCTGGTATGAATACAGGCTCTGTGTAAGCTGCTCTTGGGACATCACTCCTGTGCTGAGGAGGTGTCAGGATTTCAGGTAGTCTTTACAAAAAACTTCTTTTCCATGGATCCCAGTACAGTAGTGATTTACACAGCCAGCGAGAGAAAATGTTTTTCTAGTTGACATCATCGCAGGGTAATTATTCCTGACAACACAGCAGTTTTCTTGTTATCTACTGCAGTTCCTAAACTTAACGCCCCAAAATAATATCAAGCTATTTTTTAAATATGGCTGAAGTCTCCGTTATCATCTTTAAGGACTAGGATTTGTCATTGTTTGCTCCTGTTTTCTGCTGGTTCACCTTGTAAGTTTGCATGCAGTAATCAGCTGTTGCCTTTGCATCACAAGTTGTGCTGTTTGCACCTTTCCAGTCTAATGATGGTATAAAGAGCATTTGGAGGCGGAAAGAGCTTGTGCTGGGGGCACTGACTCAGTCTGCGGATGGTGTACAGTACATAAAGTTCTCTTGTCTGCAGTGCGAAGTTGTGACAGATTGCACCAAAAGATTCTCTTTGCTCTTGACCCAGTCTGTTGAAGTAACTCTCAGGGACGTTCCCGGGGCACTTCTTTGCCAAAAATCTCCCAGAGGTGATTCAGCTGTCGCCTACCTGTGTCTGCGAGGAGGCAGCAGCACTGTCACTGCATACCTCGCTGGAGGTCTGGGCTTGATTCTTGTGCTGCAGCCGAGCACAGGCTGAGGTTCTCCAAGCTTGGAAGCAACCAGAAAGTTAAAAGTGCCTCTGGTGTACATGCACTTGGTGTTTCAGACCACCTGGCTTGCACATCCTTCCTGATAAGGGGTTGATGAAAAGTAATGTGTTGTCCCCAAAATTCTGCGGCCCAAATGTTCAGCCAAGAGCTCCTAAAGGAAAGGATTCCTGCAAACCAGAAAAATAAGGGTTAATGAAATAAGGGGTTTGTTTTAGATAATGTTGGAGTAAGGGATAGGTTATCTCCTGCAGTCCCTGATAGCTCCGAAGTCTAAACAGGGCTGTAAGTGTTGGGATTGCCCTGTTTGCTTGCCTTCTGCCCTGGTTCTCCAGAGGCGGGTGCCCCTGGTTCTTTTTCCTGAGCGACTCGTGGGTGACCCTGGGCAGTTCTTTTTGTCTCTGTCTCCGGCACGTACATCCCTCGGTGCGGTGGGTACATCCCTCCCTTTGTCTCTTCCTGAGAAAAGATTTTGTGTGACAGCACCGCGTGACAGCGTGTGCGCTAAGCTGTGGATCTGTGCTAAAGGTTGGTTTCTCTCTGATTGTGAAAATAGGATTAGTCCCCCTTGCATTATCTATTTGAATGCCCTGAAATTTTACCTTCTTTCATAATTTTAAGCTAGTTTTACACCCCAGATGCCAGACTGATTTGTGAACAATTGTCCGGGCTTTCCTGGCGAGTCTGTCTGTCCTGCCGTGCCGGTTGTGTTAACTGTGTTTTGCGCAATAGGGAAGAAGCGGGGGAGAATTTGGAAAAGCCTGAGATTAGATGGTGTAGTAAAAGTTTTTAGTATTAGTAGATCTAATATCCACAAGGAACCTGCTTTTATCAACTACTTTATCAAAACGTTTTCCTCCTCCTGATGATTTGTAACAGCCATTTGTGCTCAGCCACAGTCACTTTACGTACCTATAAGTCCTTTGGGATCCCAGTCCTGTATATTTGTGTATTAGCAAATGGGGATGCAGATGGAGCTACAATGAGTGTAAGGCTTTTGAAACCTGAGAGGTAACTATGATCAAATTTGTTTCCCCTAGATCCTGCTTGTTCTCTTTAGATCCCACTCTCGGCCTCATCCCAGCCTTCTGATATGCAGGAGTGTGGGCTATGGGTGTTAAATTTTGAGGCAAAAATGTGTCTTAGTTTTGCTTCTTTTTTAAAGATGGACGTGCAGTGCAGAACTTTGTTTATTCATGTGGTTGTAGACTCATAAAGCAGTAGGAAAAAATTGCTGAAACTGTTTCTACCCCAGTAAGGGAAGGCAAGGAACTCTAGTTCTGAATGGAGGAAGCAATGGAAAATAAGTACTTCCACTCATGAGAGTGTAGCCTTATAAGAATAAATACCACTAGGGACAAGAATGGGTTTGCTCTTGTTTCCTTAGGAGACTACTCTGGACTCTCCTCTCTTCATGCCAGCACAGCAGCATTTTAAGCTGTTCGCTGACGCTGGTCATTTCCCTGAAGTTTTCATTTGCTGTTCTGTTTTATTCTGCTTTGTTAATGGAAACATACTAATGGGTTTCAGTCTCTGACTCTTATTTATACAATTACAGAAGAATGTTTTACATCTTGGGAATCCCTGGAAACACATGTTTCTGTTCACATGGAACTTTTTTGTTTTTGAATGCAAATAATGGCTTGAAACTTCATTGTTGCCTCTCGGTTGGGAGCCCTTTGGCATGTGTAAGAAGCAGCTATTAATTTAGCCTTTCTGTACTGATCAAACGTGTATTTTCATGCTTTATAAGGCTTCCTCGGACTTGTTCTTTGCGTAATGTTGTCTACTGCAATTTTACTTGCAGTGATTTTATGCATTTGTTCCACAGCAGCTAAGATCTGCTGTGGAACGGGCATATGTGAACATGCCACCTCTTTGAGAACGGGCCATGTAAAAGGTGCTGACAAGTTATTAAACTTGCTGCTTCTGTCTACACCATTAGTTGTTTTGTTGCAAAATGCCTGTAGTGTAGCAGTTTCTTAAGGTCAGCATCCCTGTATGCCACACCGCTATCTCAATTACCTAAGCATTAATTACCCACAGAGTATTAGCTACTTCCCCAGCGGGTGAAAAAATGAGGTGCACAGAAGATAAGCAATTAATCCAGTGTGGCTGAAAAAAACTTGAAGAAGGGCTCAAGACGTGCACTAAGAGTGTCTGTCCTCTTTCTGAAGAGGCTCTTACAGCATGTCTCGCCTTGCCTCCCGAGCCTGTGCAGTCTGGGTGAGATTGATGAAATGCCAGCAGTGACATTTGCTTCAGGTTAACTTCATGTCCCGGAGGCTCAAGTCACACAAGATAGGAGTGATCAGTCAGGTTTTTTTTTCTGGCATCCTTAATGTCTCCCCGATAAGCTTTTAATATTTGGGGTGTATGGACAAGTGTACACCCAGCTTGCCATGTCCTGTGCCCACCATGTGCTGTCCCTGTTAGCAGTGCTGTCATGTTGTTTTACCTGTCTTCCTTGGATTGAAGTTGTCCTGAGGTTTCGGTGGATCAAAAGGTGCGTTGATCTTGTTTTGCAAACTTTGTGTTTTACACAAGCTATGTAATATCCTTGCTTGCATACTAAAACTTTACTGGAGCATAGGGGAACTTCTTGAGAAGCTGGTGGAGCTGTTCTAGAGGACTGAGAATGGCTGGAGACAATTCTCTATCCATCCTCTCTATTCTCCTGTCAGGATTCATCACCAAGTCATTCCGTTGGTTTCTACATTTCTCTCTATTCAAAAGCAAGGAATACTGGGCCTTCAAATTACAGGATTAATGAAGAATGCAGTAACTAAGGGGTCTGTCTTGTTCTGAAGCCAAGTTTCCCAGACCAGTCCTTTTAAGGAAAAAGACATAATATCTGTCTGGCCTTGGAGTATCTTTTGCCCCAGGGAACTGCTGAAGTGTGGAGACGGGTTGTGAGGTCATTGATTTTACTCTGTTTCTGTCAAAAATTCTTACGTTTTCAAGCTTTGGCAGAACTGCTTACAGTGTGGTGTGGTCAGTTCTGGCTCAGCCCAAAACAGGTTTTGTCTCAGAGTAAATACAGTCTGGGAAATAAATGGACTCAAATCTATTCAGTTGGGCTATATTTCTTCATTTGAGCCCTTAGAAAAAGGAAGAATGCTCTCTGGCAGAGTTTTACTTTCAGTAATAAAGTTCCTGCTTTAGAAAGGAAAAAGTGTTGGGTTGTTCTGCTGTACTTCTCCAGGCTCCCTTTTTGAGTTTTCACAACTTTTTTTCTTCTATTTCTTACAAGATTAGAAAATGAATGACTGCAGATCTGTGCTTCACAGTAAGGAGCTGCAGTGTGAATTCCACTTGTGCTTAGTCACAGTTAGTTTAGTTGTTTTGCAGTAAACTATAAAACTCAGATTTTATCTGGTTTATGGAGGGAAACAGTGAAGTGCTGAAGTGTCAGCGTCCCTCAACTGCTGCACCTGACCCAGCGAGGCACCTGAAGTGAAATAAGCTTGTGACAGCACACTAACTTATTTCATTTGAATTTGACTTCAAGAAGGATTTTACGGATTTAGATTTCTGTAGCAATGTAGATTGTGGAGGTATCTTTATAAACACTGGTAAAAGGTTTTGTGTCGAGTTGCTTCTGAAATGCGTATCTTTGCCATTAAGTGTGGCATTATGAAATGAGGAAGCAGAAGCCAGACAGTCTTGCTTCGTTATCGTTGTAGTTTCTTTCCTTTTTTAAACTGAAAACCCAGATTCTGCTTCTGCTATTGAATTTCAGGCTTAGGTTATGGGAGACTCAAGTGGTGGTTTCGCTGTTTCAGTCACTCTCGTTTCAGTATTCCGAATGTTTTGCAGTGAGTTATTGCAGAAATAAACCAGCACAGCGAACAGACTTGCAATACTTTTCCAGGGCAAATGTTTTATGGGTATTCTGTAGTTGTGTAAATAGGGCCAGTAAGTGACATATCCAGTTTCACTTGGGAAGTTTATTTTAGATTATGGTTTTCTACTCCAGTGTATCATCCACAATACCATCATCTCTCTGAACAATGCCTTCTGGGTATGGTTTTCTGCTCTTGACACGTGTAGCTGTGTAGAGAGGTTTTTCAGTTTCTGTACCTTTTGTACGTACACTTTGGTTTTCTTTGTCTGCCTTGCTTTATTGGGAAAAGTATTGTCTTGCATACCTAGATGCAGATCTGTTTTCTGTCCAGGAGCTTTTCTTCTCTCTTTTCTGGGCTACAGCAATGTCTATCCATTTAAATAAATCCAGAAATGCTGTTTAATTGATTACTGGAACACCATAATGTGACTTCCTCTAACTGGAATACAAATATTTTAGAAAAGTTTAGACCTCTTCCAGATTACTCAGGTGGGATCATTGCACATGGGTTTAAAATTGTTAAATCAAAGCACATGAAGTCAGGTGAATTGTCCAGAGTTAAAACCTGTTTAACAGCGAGGGTCCCTGTGCCTCAGACCGTGCCATGTTCTCCGTATGGTGGTTTTTCTGAGCCACACAGGGCCTGCAAATAGGATTTTTTAACTCTGTACCGTGTTTGCCTTCTCAGGCAAGATTTATAAATTGACCAGCACCTCGTAGAGTGACCTTTACACGTGCGATTACATTGCCTGTTTAGGTAATGTGCTATAACCCGGTCACTATCTGTGTTAAAGATCTTGGACAATGACTGAATGTTACGCTCTTTCTACTGGCTGGTATCTGTATATTGTAAAAGTTAGTGCAACACTAGACCATTCTGGTCAGATGCCAAGGGCAAAAGTATGTGTTCTTTGCCAGGAGCATGAATAATATTTTAGACACCTGGG
Organism: Cnemophilus loriae; assembly: GCA_013397755.1. Taxonomy (NCBI): domain Eukaryota; kingdom Metazoa; phylum Chordata; class Aves; order Passeriformes; family Corvidae; genus Cnemophilus; species Cnemophilus loriae. Next base: position 982,735 of record VZTF01003064.1, read on the forward strand.
ACTACATTTGCATGTTGGAACACTCATAACCCTTCCTAGCATCATTTCATCAACTAAACTGTGGTAATTTTAATAGTAGTCTTTATATACAAAGTATAAGAAATTAAAACTCTAAAAGTAATATGATTTGACAAATTAAATGGTAAAAAAACACCTTGAAAGTAAGAAGCCTTTTTCTGATAATCTGCATTTTAGGATGAATGCTTAAAAGGAGAGCCTGTGGGAGAGGGAAAAAAATCAGTAAAATTCTTTCATTTAGGCAACAATAAAGAGACTTAAAGCTTTGCTTACTCTTGCATCACAACCAGTGGGAAGAATTCAGCCTAACTAGTAAAGAGGCTGGTGTCGAGTGCGAGGTCTTACATGAAGCTGGTGTTTCAGCTGAGAAGGGGCTGACCATTTCTCCAGTGACAAGAAGTTTTTGAACTTGACCAGCTTTTGAACCTAATCCAGTGTTAGAGTTACCTTGCTTTCAGCTGCATAATGTAGCAGTGGAACTGGAAAAGTCTCTTTTAAGACTCTCTACTCCTTTCCAGAGAGGCTGAAAAGACCCTGCTGGTTTCATCTCTGCCAATAGCAAAGGGTTTCTTGCTCATGCTTCAAGTTGAGTGCAAGAGAGAGCCCTGTACTCATACACACCAGTGATCCTGAAAGCCTTGAGAGTTCGTTTGCTTCTCTTGTAACACATAACTAACACTGAGGCATTGGATTTAACTCAGGGCAGAAATTTCAGCCACTCATCTGAAGCAGAAGTGTTACCAGAATAACAAGAAGTTAAAAATGTTTTTGTTAGTTGGTAACAAGATGAATTTTTCATGCTGTGTCCTCAGATTTTGGGCACAGATTGCGATCCCAAGAATCCAGAAAGCTTAAATCACCTTTCTGGACATCAGTGTAGAGATGATGCTTCAAACAGATTAAACACAAGCATACTCAGCTTTAGAAGTATTTCTAGCAAGAGGGAAAGAAATTGGGATGTTTTTGGAACCAGAAGGAAAATACAAAAACTCCTTGTCCATAGAAACTAGTAAAACATTTTAAAAGAACAAAGAAACCTCTCTGTAAGCAGGTTAATGAGCTATTCAAATTGTGCCCACAAAAACTTAGAAGGACGGTGAACAGAAAGACAGCAAATCTGAAAGGCTAATATTTATCTGGAAAAGCTACTGTTGACCAGAAATTGAGGTTACCAGGTGTTAATTTGCCGGCTACCTCACTTAATTGGGGAAAAATTAGAAGGAACCAGATTGCGCTCACACCTTTTTTCTCAGTTCTTAAAAAAAAAATTCTAACGCAAAATGATGGAAGAGAAATAAAAGTGGGTGGTGGGAGTGGGATAAAATGGCATCTGTAGCATCCTGTATCATGTGCCAACACTACTCCCTTGACAGCTGTACTGATTGGGCATACAAGAGCTTACGCCCCTCTCTGACTTCAGTATTTTATTAGAAAAGTTGCTGTCAAAACTGAACTATTAATGTAGGAAGTAGCCCGACTTCCCTTGATTGTGACATGTAAGTAGTATTCTGGGAGGTGTGCAGAGACAGGTGTTCTGAAGTGTTTTTGAGGAAAACGAATTTGGCTCATGAATTAAAACATCACAGTCCCACATAATTGTTTTGTCACCAGACTAATTAAGCCGAGGGTTGTCCTTGTTACGAAAGGGGACCGCTCACCTCTGCCGTCTGTTGGGACTCTTCCTCTCCAGGTGACAACTGCCTGCTGGAAGAGGCTTTTTTTGACTTCATCCCTGTCCTCGCCATGCTGCAGTTGGAGATGCCTGACCTTTTACAGCTCTGTTCCTGGATAAAGAGTAAAACTGCCCTGTTCCAGGCAGACACATATACAAGTATTGCGAATAGGGTTATGACTCAGCCTTTCCCCAGGGACTCAGCGCTGGAGCGAAGGCGGCGGGGGGAACAACACAGAGCCACAGACCAAAAGTGCTTAGAATTTCCCATCCTTAAATCAGCGTCCTTGTAATCTAACAGAGTTAAAAGATGAATCAACCCTACAAAAATGCGGAGCTGCTCGTGATTTGTTGGAGGTACAGGGGAATGGCAGGAATAGTACAGGGACTGCGGTAATCTTTTGGAGACATACCAGGCTCAGCATTAACAGACAGAGATCCAGTGCCAGAGACATCAAGCTTTCTAGAACAGAAGAGATGCCAAAAGCTCTGTTTAGGTTAGAGGATACTGAAGGGAAAGCCTCAGGGGTAATGGATCCTTGCCCAGTGAGCATAACCCCTGTCCCTGCTGTAACCCTGTGCTGAAGAGAGACTTTGCATTTTCAGAAATATTTAAATATCACACAAGCTTTTGGGGGTTTAAACTTTGCTCACAGTAGATAGTGGATTTTGCTAATGGTCTTGGAGAAAGAATAGTATTTATCTCCTTGTTTAGTGTTAGAGGGAACAGACATCTTTAATGGAAGGCATAAAAGGCAGGAAACACATCTGAATGTGTGATAATGTCAGAGCTCTTTCCGTAGCTGATGTGAGGCTGGACTTAGTCGACTACTGATCAGCTGCAAGCTGAGAGAGAGTTACTGGAGGCTGGAAGATTCTTCTAGGAATCAATATGCTAAATATATCGAGGAAGATACATTACAGGCAGGAACACTTCCTGCTGATTGCCAGTGTGCTGATGAGGCTTGGAGTGAGGTGGCCCCGTTCCCAACTCAGTCATCTGTTGCCTGTGTAGTTCAGTTGGAGGTGATGCTGCGCTGGTTCCTGGGAAGTGGGTACACAAACGGGAGTGAGATGGCTTAAACTCGTTTCATGTCAGCCACCAAATAACCATTGGCTTGGGCTCCTAGATAAAGCCAGTCTGGAACAAAGCATTTTTGTGTAGAACGCCAAAAAAAAATCCTATGCTTTTTAATGACCCAGTCTCCTGAACTTCATCCAGCTCCACCCTCAACAAAAAAAGAAAGACCAAGAGCTTTAAAGCCTTTTGAGGACGTACATATGTCAGTTCAAGACTATTTAATAAACTCTTTTGAAGTCTTCATTCTTAACCTGCCTCGTGGCATTGTGTCAGAAAGCAGCACCGTGGAGTTTGAATACTAGGCAAATATTTCAGAATAATTTAATCCTTGGAGATAAGCCTGGGAGGTAGACCTCCATGGAAGTACTAAATTTAAAGTGTTGTTCCTGGTGAGAGACACCAGGTAGCTCTGCCTTGATATCTTTCTGCTTCTCCTTTTGCGACCATGTGCAGGACCCATTGTTCCCCAGCCACTGTGGCCTTTGAGCCAGAATAGCTCTGTGGAAGACCTTGCTGTTAGCAGTCCTTTGAGAGACAGCAAAGGAAAGCTATCTGGCAACAAATCCTAGCAAGCAGAGCTAGTTTAACTAGTCAAGCTTTTTTTTTTTTTTTTTTTTTTTTTAATTTCCCCTGCAGTGCCAGGCTTTAATTGTCTGAAAATACCAAATCGTTGTAAGCAGAGCCAAGAGTTGAGGAAACAGATACCCAGCTCCAGCAGTTCTAGGGTATATCCCTGGAACTGCTTTCCAAGAGTAAATATTAATTTCAGCTGTAAAGCCCAAGTCAGCTGCAAGGAAATGTGGTGATCAAGGTAAACTGTTCTGTTTTCTGCTTTTCTTGGTGAAAAGTCATCGTGTGGCTCTTAGTTCTAAAGAGAATAACACTGAGCACAGTCGCACACGTTTTCCATTGATTGGTTGATAGGAAAAATTGATTGTGTGTGTGCTGTGCAGCGACTGTACATAGTTCTGTGTACAGCATCACGCTGGTTTCTCTCGCAATTTACCTATTCATCGAGTGTAAATAGCTGCTGTTTGCTGCAGCCGGGCTGTGGGAATCAGTGAGTAAACCCTCTGTGGAATAAACCCCAGGCAGTTTGCAAACAGCCAGAGCTTCCAGCTCCTGGCTGAACTGAGGAACCATAAGTGTGAAACGCGCTGCGAAAACATTTTTGTCAGTGAAATGTGTGTTGTCCTGGTGGGAAGAAGGGCTCAGAGAATTGCTTCTCTGCAGTTCAGAGCGTGTGGGTGTCCAGTCCCCACACAGTTTGCTAGAGATGCCTGCAGACTGTGCCTGCTGCGAAAGAGATTTTGCTCTTTAGGTACTCGAAAACTCTTGGGTGCTTTCTGCTGTAACACCAAGTGTTCCACATAACCTGCCATGTGCCTGTATATCAAAATACAGAAAACATAAGTCCTGTGATTGAAATGTGTGCACTGTGTATGTATGCCAGAGCACTAGGAAACATTGCCGAGTTCAGGAGGATGGAGGAAAGGTGGAGGAGGCAACTTGGAGGCTTGAATGTCAGCATTGCCATGTTGGTTTATGTTGTCTTTCTGCAGGTGTCTGAAAGCAAACCCTGAAGTTACAGAAAGCAATAGGTTAAAATCATGTTCTGTGGGTATGTTGCTTCTAAATCCATTTGAATGTTTTGAGGTTGTAAGAGCTAGTGTCAGTTAAGGAGAAAAATGAATTTGTGGCGAAAGACTTGGAGTCAGGAGGATGAGGCTTGTTCCTGGCTCTGCGGTGCATTTCCCGTGTGACTGTGAAAGTCACAAAATCCTTTTGTTGCAGTTTCCTATTCTTAGTGCAGAGATAGGAGTCTTGTTACAGGCATGGTAGCATCTTTACAATTAATTAAGCATTAATACCTTACATCCAAGATCTGTGGTGGAAATTCTAGCACTGTTATCTGAAAAACAATTGCCAAAGTCAGCACAGCTTTTAGGTTTCCTGAAGAGCCTGCTTAATTTTGATTACTTTGAGTAGCATGTTCAAAACAAAACCTGGGGGGAGTCTCTGGGTATTGCACACATTCCTCCCATCACACTGACCTTGACTGTAAATGGCCTTTTGAGGTGGTTTTGAGGTGCTAGTTCAGTCTCAGCTCCTTTTTAATATACTTGTAAAAAAATGCTTGTAAATGGGTTTATTTACAATTCAACTGTGTTGCTCTTTTTCTCTGCTGAATTCATTTCCTCGGTGCTTTAAAGGACTTCATTGTACAGCACAGTTGTCACTGAGGATGGGAAGTGTCACTCAGAGTAGAAACTGATAGCAATGAAATTACTGTGTTCCCGTAGATTCACTTGAGTGCCAACTCCCATTTCTGACCTGTCACATAATTGGGACCAGCCCTGACCTGTGTAGGTGGGTGACCACCAACACAGCTCATTACAGCTGTCAGGTTGGATTTTCTTGGTGGGGCTGTTATTGGAGGGAGGTAGATGCCTCCTGCAATAGAGAAGCAGGAGGAAAGGATTCTTGCTCCTCTTCTTTTCACCTTTTCTTTTCATCTTCTGCCATTACACCCCATTTTCCTTGCTTTCTGCCTGTCATGTTATGTGCTGTTGGGGATAAGAATAAAATGGTTTTAATTCAGAGCAGGGAGAAGGGAGGGATGCTTTGTCAAGATTAAATACTTGTGGAAGTAGAAATCTTAAATTTTGGGATTCAACAGGCCTAATGCCTTAGCTTTATGCTTTGTTCCTATTCCCTTTCTGTGTATTCAACATGAATACTTGGAGGCATAGGAAGCCAGGCTGCCAGTCTGCCAAATAAGATTGAACTTGCTGTATCCACAGGTACCTAGTTAATGGAAGGGTTGCATTTCTTCAGGGTCTATAAAGCATTTAAAGGTCGTTGAACTAAAGACCATGTAAATGGCAGCTGTTGCCAAGATGAATTAACTTGTGCTGCAGGAGAAATGAATCCATTTAGGACCTCTGAAACCAAGATTTTTGTTACAAATTTTGAATCACAGAAATACTAGAATGCGGTGGGGGAAAATGCAGAGGTTCACGAGGGAGGTGTGGAGTTTTCTCCCAATTTAATTTCTTTTGTTTTGCCTCTCTGCTTACAGATTCTCACAAACACAAAGATAAACACAAAGACCGAGAACACCGGCACAAAGAGCACAAGAAGGACAAGGAAAAAGACCGGGAAAAGTCCAAGCACAGTAATAGGTGAGGAAAAAGTGGATGAAGTCTTCATAGGCTAAAACACCGTTGAATGTACAGTCTTACAAGAATTACTCTGATAATAAATGAGTATGGAATTGCTACATTTTGAGTGTGGTTTTTACAAGTGTAGGTGCTTTAAGCCTGATTTTTGTCATTGCCTGCATTTCCATGTGGGTGGCTGAAGCTGTGTATCTTGCAAATGCGAGCTGGTACTAATGTAGAAAAGATGAATGTAGCTTAGTGCTGTTAAAGGTGTAGAAAACTAGCTCAGCCTCACCTTCATGCAGATCGATGGGGTTTGTTCATAATCTTTTGTGTGCGGTTCCAGTTGTTTGTCAGAAATGTGGAGTTCTCTTCGTGCTGGTATAAACCCCCACTGCTTCAGCATAGTGACCCCCATGTGGCTGCTAAGCTTTCTCACAATTAGAGGTCCCCCATGACGGTGGTGGCGTCCTTGGCCTGCCACCACAGTGGCTGAATATCTCAGCTGTGTGAGGCAGCACTGGGAAACTGCTGGGTTAGATGGATCCCAAAAGGTCGTGTGCTGTTTCGTCCCATGTGATTTATACACTACACTGCCACTGTGTGGGGAAGGCGTTTGATGCCAGTCACTTGCCAGGTCACCCACACTGATGGGTGTGATGGCCTGTAGCTCCTGAGCTGGTGAAATTCCATGGTCCAGTTGCTCCCTAGCCTGGGCTGTGAGCTGCAGGAACCAGGATGTGGAGGTCTGTGGGATGATTTGGTGTGGTGGAGCAGGAGGCGAGTACGTCTCAGCCAGGATGTTACTCAGAGACGTTTTCCTCGTTGTAACTCCTGACACACAAGTGTCGTGGAGCCTGCATTGCCACCAAAACTTGCAGAAAACAGTCCCTGGATGGAAAGTTTCTGGTGTGACACTTGGTGAATGACAGTTAGTGTTTTTGCTGTAGGCAAGCGAGTGTATTAAGTAATTGCTGTGGAACTGTGATAGCACTGTCCAAAAAGGAGCAAAAAAGCTTGTGTTAACAATGATTTCTATTAAAAAGAAGCATGAAAAGGAGAGAGTCTGTGCAGAGAGGTGGGTTTGTTTTATTGGGCTTACACTTGATTTGAATTTTCTGTGAATTTTTTGAAAGTTACGCAAGCCTACTGTTCCATAATATCTTTTTTTTTTTTTTTTTTTTAAGGTAAAAGATTGATGGGGGAAAAAACCCTAGGCCAAATAACTTGCATTTGCTGGCTCTCACAGCAAGGATTAAATGCTTTGGACATGTTCTTTGCCTTTGTTCACACATCTATATTGCCTTGGTTTCTAGTTTTCATTTTCCTGATCTTCATGCATCCCAAAACTTACTGCCTCACATTTCCAAATGTTCATTGCTTCGCTTGAAAAACCATTCTGCTGCAATCTTAGCAGAGCACATTCTTTTGTAAGGAGTAGTGTAAGCACGGTCTTTAAATTCCCAAATTCATTAATGCTTTGACTTCATTTGTGTAGGAGTTGGAAATGGTCAGCGTGGTTTTAACTGGAAGAAATAATTATGGCTCGTAACTTGAAGCTGATTTTGCAAACAATAAATACCAAAACAGTGGAAAGAAGGTAGAATGGCTGCGATGTTTTGCGAGGTGTAGCTCAGGAGGTGATATGCAATCATGCCTTATCTTGAAGTACTTCCTTCCTCCCTACCATGTTGTCTTGAAATCCCTCTGGGAAAGGCATCATGTTTTCTAGGCACTGTGCCTAATGCTCCCAGTTGTTTCCATGTCTCTGTTAAGTGCTCGTGTGTCCTGTGAACACAGTCAGTATCTGCTGTATCCCAGGGTCCCAAAACAAGGTCCCTGTCTGTGGGTGGCGTGACTGAGTGCGTGCCCGTGCAGGAGGTTTGTTCAAGGCATTTTTGGGGAGAGATTACAGAATAAATGCTTCGCTCCTCAGGTTCCTTCACAAGGGAGGACTTCACTTCTCCAGGCTGAGTGCACACTCTGCCTTTCAAAGCTGACACCTTAAAAATGAATGTATTATAGTGTGCTGAATCTTGAGATTCCTTTTGGAAGGTGGTTCTCTGGGAAGATAACATACATGGACATGCCTGTGATCCTCTTGGGATCACTCCTTTAGGAGTGCTCCAGAATCTTCACTATCCCATTCGTGCCCAGTCATGCACAGGGTACCTGGCTGCTTGCTGTGTAAAAACAGCAGGCTTCTAACAAAACTTCATAGAAATAATTGAAATTTAAACATTTCTTCCCTAATTCCTTTGATTCAGCTGTCACTCATGCAATTCCATAAATGTAAGTTATGTCTGTGAGAATCGGATTTTAGGGGACCATTGTTTGAAGGAAAAAAGCCAGCCTGTTTGTACTGACATTTCTTTGACAATAAGAAATACGTGAAAAATAGCCATGAATCTGGTAGAAATTAAAGAAAAAATTCTCAAGGAAGCAAGAATGGGGGGTTTTTCAATGGTTTTTACCCATAGGAAGAACTTTTAAAGCACTTGATAAAAGGCTGTAAATTAATCCTTTGGAAAAGTTTATCTTAGATTTATAGAATTGCATGTAAATCTTCCCAAAATCCATTCTGTATTTCAGAAAAGCTGCTGTGCTACTGCAAAAGCTGTGCTGTATCTTTGGTAGTTCTCAAAAGAGGCTGAATGGTGCTTTAGCAGAAATCGAAGCCATTGTTTTCTGGGAGACTTGAATTGGTAACTCTGTGACATTTTATCCGTGGTGTGTGAAGAGCTTCTGATTGCATTCTGAGAAGCACAGCGCACACTGGGCACAGTTAAGAGCAGTGTGTGGTTGTGTTTGAAGCAGATCGTTTTTGTGTCTGTCTGTAATAGTTTGACAGTTTCATTTCCTGTCCTGTACTTAAAAAAACACTTTTAAAATAAAACCTGCATCAAGAAGACAGAACAACTCCAATGCAGGAGAATAAATGTTTCCTGTATCCAGACTTTGAAGGATCTAAACTGCCAAGATAAGTCTCCGAAATACCTAAAATAGACAATTTTGATTTCATATGACAGAAGTGTGTGGAGTGGTATGTAGAAATTCTTAATTTTGGTTCTTGCTTTCCTCCTCTCCCACGCACAAGATGACACTTCTGTGTCTTAACCACTCACTTACAGCTGTAGTAAACTGGGAGAGAACATTTGTGTGCCTCAGACCTCCCCGTCACCCGTCAAGGAAAGAAAATGCAAAGCCCACTTAAGAACGGTCTGTATCAAGGAATAAATCCACATCACTAGCCAGCAAAGAGTGGTTTTTTGCTCATTTTCTCAGCCCCGTTCTTCCTGGTCTCCAAACAAAAGTCTAATACACATCCATTAAATATAAATGTCAGTGGTTATAAAAATAAAATGAAACAAATCCCATGTGGCAATAGGTTTCTGATCTGTGGGAGTTGAGTGTTTCAGACAGGCAGACCACGTAAAATAATGGAAGAACAGGTCCTTTGAAGCCAAGCCTTGTTAGGGAGCGGGTTGGAAGTGTTGGCAGTAACAGGTGTCTGTGTGCCAGGTGTCCTGGGCTCTCTGCAGGGAGAGTGGGCTGCCAGGAGCCTGGGGAGGGCAGGGCTGGCTGTGACAGGGGCCGGGAGCGGAGAGGCTGCTCTGCAGCACCCAGCCGAGCTGTCAGCGTGACGAGCGCCGGAGCCGCAGGAAGAAAATCTTCTGTCAGATTGCATATTTCCTCCATTTACTAAATCTCTTGCGATCACAGCTTGGGATGAACCGAGGCATGGAACACAGAAGGGATTCACAGACCCCGTCTTCAGTGGCATCTTCTAATTTTATGGTTTTGCTAGGAAAAACACAGATTCCGGGCATTTGCTAGCCATGGATGAAGATAAATTTCAGTTCAGATTTCTTGCACACCTCCTCTGGTTTATTTATGTGATCCTGATTCGCTTGGATTGGTGTGCATTGTGGGCAGGAAGAGGCAGGGATTCTCACTGTAGGGGTAAAGGCAATTTTTAAAAAAGACTTCACACCTGCTGTTCACTAGCACGGGTGAGTTTGTTTTTCTACCCCATTTTAGTGCACAGTTCACCTTGAGCAGTTTTCTAACCTGACATTGCTTTCCAGTAGTAAAAATTTTTACTTTTTATTTAGTAGTCTGCTTAATTCTCACATGTCCATAGAAAGCGTGTGCTAAACGTGATCTGCGTTTCAGTGTGTGAATATTGTTCCAATTCTTAAAATTTTTATCAGCTGTTGATTAGTCCAGCTTTTTATCTTGTTCCTCTTGCTGAAGGCTCGATCTGTTGTCTGTGAAAAGACTCCTTTCACCGCTGGGAAGAACGGTTTCAGGTTGTTTTATTGCATTGCCAGAAACCCAGCAAAACCTTTGGGGCTCACATGTTTATTCCCTGGAATTCCATATGATAACCCTCTAACAGCATAATATCCTGCAAGCCAGCTGAAAACCTGTCCTTCCCTGGGGTGCTGCTGCTTTGGAAGTGCTGCTGCTTTGGAAGTGCTGCTGCCTTGGAAGTGCTGCCTGCACAGGCAGCTCTTCCTTGGTGTGCATTAGCCTGGATGTGATCACAGGTTTCCATTAATACTGGATTGCGTCAAACGAGACACGGGCTGTGTCACCTGTGCCCTGTCCCCGTCGTGTTTTTAGGCTGCACTGAAATCACAACTCGCTGTTATTTTACGCTTCAGTTGTGCTGCAGCAGCTCCCGAGTAGGCACAGCTCCGATGGCAGCCGGCTCTGGCACTCGCTAGTAGCAGATTCCCTGTCACGAGCTAATTACAGCAGAGAGAGGAAATAAGAGACACTTTAGATAAAGCATCCTTCCCAGCTTGTGGTTTTGAAGCTGGAATGGAAAGGGCCTGGGAAGGGATTATTAACGTACATAAATGGCACCTGAAGAATGCAGTGTTAAATTACTGCGAAGCTGTTGCAGTCTGAAGGAGGAAGCTGTGATCTGCACATCTGCTGTTCTTTGGAAACACTTTCCACTTGTGACTTTCCCATGTGATCTCGGCCTGAGCAGCTGCTGCCAGGTGCCTGGGCTCCCTTCCTCGCCCTCTCCTCTCTCCTGCAGGCATCCTCATTGGGAAATATATCCGTGCTTATAAGGGAAATGGCTTCTTCTGATGCACTTTCTGCTTTGTGTGCTTCAGCCTGAGCTCTCCACACCCTTTGGATGTCCTCGTTTACACTAAAACTGTAAATGGAAGACAGCAAGCAAGCTGGCACAAAGGATAGAGTGCTTCAGGAGATGTGTGTACTCACCTGGCCTTTGTCTGAACTAAGCCAGTAGTACCATGATACACCTGTAGATGATGTAATCCTTTGTTCTGCCTGTGTAATGTGATCTCCTGCTGCACTTGGTTACCTTGAAAAAACAAACAGTGCAGATCTGTCAGTATTAAACACCTTCAAGAGGCATAACTCTGAGTTCTGTTGCAGTGATGCAACTGCAGTGGTCTGGGTAAGAAGGAAGATGTTATTTTGTCAGCAGGGTATGAGCAATTGTTATGATCCAGTTGTCCTGTTTTCAGGCTAACTTCCCCTGAAGCTTCTCTCTGTCTTTCGGGGGTTTTGCTGTCCTACTTCCATGACTCCAAGCTGGCTTGTTGGCAGAGGTGTGTGCAGGAAAGGTAACAAAGGATTCACAGAGCTCTGAACAATGAATTCAAGATAAAATTAGCAGTGTGCATGTGATCTTGAGACCATTTTCCTTGATTTCTTTAAAGAAAAGTGATTTTTTTTTTTCTACCAGTTTTGAATCGACCAGGAAGATAGACTTATGATCTTTAAATTGTTCCCAGTCCCTCCTAATAATAGCTTTGGGGCTGTCTGGAAATAGGTTTCTGATAGAAGGCTGAAACTCCATCTTCAGGGTAAGGATGGCATCCTGTTGCCTTCTCTTTTCTTTTGAGATTAGTATGGTGGTTAAATTGTGTTCCCTGTAGGCTGACATGTGTATCTGAGCCAAATGAAAGACCAAAGCAGCTCAGCTTGACTGCAGTTAATATGTGAGCAACTTGCTTTGCTTTGGGAGAAAAAAGAAGTTCCTCTTCTAAGGGTTGTGGCTTGAGGCCTTTGTTACCGGCTCATTTCCAAGGGAGCTTTTCTGGGAGATGGAGATTTCCATCGCTCCAAGAGAAGAGGGGCACAAGCCTTCCTTGATGCACAAGTCAAAAGTTTTGTGCTGAGCTGTTGAAGAGCTGTGGTCCGGTGTCTGGAAACACACAGAGCTGACAAGCAGGCTACTTACAAATAAGGGAAAGAAATTTATGCTCCCTTTTAACATTGGAGTGAAAAGTACACGATATCAGATTTTTATCTAGGGAATTCCTTCCAGTCACCGGGAGCAGCAGCAAGCAAGACCTCGGGGCCAAGCCACCAGTGCTGATCTTTGGAAAATGAAGCTGCAGAGTGAAACTGGAGACAGAGTTTCCTTAGGTTATCTGAGCCCACATTGCTTGGGTGAGAAATGTACTGCTCATTGCAGAGCAAAGGAGAAGGATAGTCTTATGATAAAAAAATTAAATTAAAAACCAACAACTAAGACTGAGTCAGGGAGCCAAACTTCTTGATTCTGGCTCTGATGCTGAAAAATCTGAGAAACGACGCTGAAAAATTTAGATTAGATTGCATGACAGCTTTTCAATGCTGTCCACTTACTCTCTTTCAAGAGGGATGTCATTTGTGCATCTACTTACACAAGCCTAAGTTTATAAAGATTTTAGCACTTTTTAAAATTCCAGCTGTAGTCTGTAAGCACACACAAGTACTGTCTCTGCCTCTCTAGACCAATGGGATTTTATTTCTGTTTCAGTCTTAGCTTTGCAGATCTAGCTTGTCATCCGTTAGTTTGCTTTTAATCATGCTCTGTGTACATCCCAGGGCACTTGCAGTCACATACTGGAAGCTAGTGCTTTTGGCTGCTAGTGAGAATGAGTATGGTGCTTTGGAAAACCAAAATGTTTCTCTCTCTCTTTTGCTATTCCAAACTCCCAAGCAGCAGCCACTGCCGTGAACTTTACCTCAGAGCACTAACTCCGGTCACTGCAGTGTGTACCACGCTTTAAAGATGCAAATGAATGAGTGAGTAAAACATGTTATTTCAGGTAGGATTTAAATATCAAATAAGAACGAGTCAGAAAATAAACACCAGCAAACTTGGAAAGAACAAGATGGTCTGAGACTTGTGTGTGTGTTTGTTGTGATTTTTTTATGTATGTTTGAATTGTAGAATCGCAGAATTGAGTTGAAAGGAACCTTAAGGCTCAGCTCACTCCGCACCCTGCCATGGGCAGGAACACCTTCCACTAGACCAGGTTGTCCAAGCCCTGTCCAACCTGGCCTTGAATACAGGGATGGGGCATCCCCGACTTGGATTGATAGAGGAAGGTTGAATGTTGATTATTGATATTGAATGTTGTTGTTTTTGTGAGTATTGGCTTAAATATATGAAGATTGAGATACCTCTTACATTGTCAACCTTAAATCTTCGGCAAATGGGGTACCTGGCATACAGATACAAGTGCAAGGTGTCAAGTCAGAATTTCCAGACCTTCCTGAGTTTAAAAATTATTAGTAATGTGTGGGGTTTTTGCTTTCAGACAGTGAATCTGATTGGAGCAAAGGAAAATTAAATAGGTGTCTTGAGCTTGGAATACTGATGAATAAACAGGGTACAGAAGCTGGGATGAGAGATCTGAGCAGGAGCAGCAGGCATGTTGTGGATTTCCAGGATCCAGTGTCAGGATGTTCTGTGTCTGTACTTGCATGTCCTGAGCACACTGTACATAACACGATCTGCTGGGTAAGAATAGTCTGCAGTTGTTGAGCCTGCTCACAGGCAACATGCGGTGCTGTGTGTCTGACTACAAACATTTCTAGAGTGCCTGTTGCCTTTTGATGTTCAGATACACCCTCACTGCTTTGTATGGAGAGGTTGCTAGAGAGTTAAAATGAAACTGGTTTCTCTTGCTGCTGATCTCCTAGTGTCACACAGTATGCGAATATACTGATTTCCTTCAGAGAAGGATTTTCATGCGTTAGCTGCTTGAGCTTGGACAGCTGGTGTGTATTTATTCGATTTATTCAATGTATATTTATTGGAGTGTTATTATTCAAGCCACTCTGGGCTTGAATTATTTAGACCTTTGGCAGGTTCACACCCATTCGTCCGCGCTGGCCTCTGCAGTTGTGAGGTGGGTGTGGGTCGGTGTATTTGTGACTGTGATTGCCTTGCTCCTAATCACACATAGCCTGTGGGAACTGGTTAATGTGCTGCTCGAGCTCTGGAGCCATCAACCCTTTTGCAGTCTGGTTTTGTGATAGAAGTCTCAAAGAATCTGTAATTTTTAAAAATCGTGCTCTTCCCCAGCCTTCCAGGCTCGTTTTTCAGGGCTATGTTCACCCAGATTGGTTTGGGCTTGCACCTGACTGTTGAAATAACTGAAATAAGGAAAGTGCCTTTTTCTAGTAAAGCTCTGTAGTGCATTTTGTAATCCTAAAGAGAAGCACAGTGTGTCCCAGAGAACAGTAGTGATGGGAGTCAAGTGCTGAGAAGGGAAAGTGTGAACAGCCAGCACAAGGAAGGCAGCCTGGTTGGTGCCTATCCATGCTGATTTACAACATGCCTTCGACTTGCTAAAGCCCAGGGTGACCTCAGGGAGTCCACACAACCTTATAAGTGTGTATTGAAGGCCTGCAGAATTGCCAGGCTTGTTGCTTGGCTTCCACACCACTGCTGCTAATCCTTGTGGCCAGTTCTTGATGTTTCTATTCTGAGTCTCCTGAGAGTATTGCCTCACTTTCTGGCTTCAATGTTTGTCATTCCATGAGAAATCTCGTTTTCATTCGAAAACAGCCATGTGTCTTTCTAGTTGATAAGAAAAACTTGAAAATGTGATACAAATTTATCCAAAAGTCTTAGAAATCAGAAGTGGGTAGAAACAGAATAATAAAGGTTGATTTTTCTTCTCCTTGTATGCATTTTCTCCTGTGTTCTGACTAAAAATTGTAGGTATTTAAACTCTCAATGCTGCTATTCATAACACCAGAGCAGTTACAGACCAGACTCTCACTCGGAAACACCTTTGTTGGGTTCTTGCCCCACAGGATGGGGCTGTTTCAGCAGAGCTAGGCTGGCCGTGGTGGCATCAACAGCTCCAGCTGAGGACTGCAGCATTATTCCTGCCTTTTCTGTTTGACTTTGCATAAACACAAGGACATCACATATCCTGTTTGCTCTGGTTTTCCCATCTGTTTGGGAATAATAGAGATCAGCGGTTTTCTCTTTAAGTTCCAGAGATGAGAGCTCTACAATGACAAACTGTTGTCTGAGCAAAAGCTGACACTGGCATTGACGGGGCTGGCGGCTCTGTTCCAGTGACCTTTCATGTGGACTAGGAAAAAGAGGAAAAGCAGAGACAGTGGGAATTCGTCCTAAAGTGTTAAGTGTAGCAGCTGTGGATTTCCTCAATAATCCAGGCTGATGGGGGGTTTCCTGAAGTGGAGGCTTGGCAACAGGGATTTTGTGGTATCCCTCCTGTTCTTCTTCCCCCCGAGGAGAATGGATGATGCCTGACAGGAGAGTGTGGTGGATCTTCTTGTTAAGGTGATTCCTTACTTTTTTAGGGTTTGTAATCATCAAAACCTGTGACTCTTTACCGCTGGAAATTGTATTAGTCAAATCTCCTTGTGTTCCCCTCTGCAAACACACTCTCTTGTCTTGCAGTGAGCACAAAGATTCCTCGGAAAAGAAACACAAAGACAAGGAGAAAACCAAACACAAAGATGGCAGCTCAGAGAAACACAAAGACAAACACAAAGATAAAGACAAGGAGAAGAGAAAGGAAGAGAAGGTGGGTGTCTCCTGTGGGAGAGACAAGAGGATGGGTCTGGCTTACAACACTGAATAGTACAAACTCAGTGGGTTAGATGTAGCTTGTACTTCCAAGTTTTATCAACCTGGAGAGAATTATCCCAGTGCTAACCTAGACACTTCGTTCGTGGAGTGCTAGATAAGAACTCGTAAGGGCTTTATCTGCAGGTATGTGAATAGAAACAGTTCCACAGTGAGCTACGTCCACTGGCTCCGCGTTTTCTCCTGTTACATTTCACTTTGCCAAGCTTGGGTTCAGAGACAAGGGAGAAAAATCAGGCATATCACATTCAGTCCATGCAAGAACAAACCATATACTTAATTCCAATTTGCTGAGGAAACTGGAGGGCTGAAAAATACTGAATTGACTAAGACTTGCAGAAAATGTTGCCTCTCTGTCATGTAGGTCACTAAGGACTACAGGGGATGGAGATAGTCACAGTTCCTTCTGCGAGTTAAATACCCAGTGTTGTGTGTTGGAAAATGCTAATCAGCTCCTACTTTTTATGTTTTTCAGATGAAGTCATCTTCTGGTGATATAAAAATAAAGAAAGAAAAGGAAAATGGTTTCTCCAGGTAAGAAATCAGGTCTATGATCTGGAAAAAGCTGCAGTTTGACTTTTCGTAGGTGCTCAGCGTTTGAATCCTCTCACTTGGTCTTGAGGAAAAATGGGAGCACTCTTAAGCCCTTCAGAAGATACGTTCTTCTCAGTTATGAGAATGGGTAGATCTGCTTACCCAGTAACGAGATGGGAGCTGTGGAATACCTGGTGTCTGCCTGCACATGCTGAGTTTGTCTAAGTATTAAGGAGCTGGATTCTGCTGAGGACAGACTGAACTATGGGAACGTTGGTAGCTGCATTTGAAAGAACCTCGGTTATAAAACTGGGGCTTGAGCCCTGCAGACAGTCTCCTGGAGACAGGACCCAGCAAAGCCAGTCCAGATTGCCTCTGTGTGTCTCTCCTGTGTTGTGACTGCAGCCTGAAGCTTTTGCAGAGGAGTGACAAGAGTGACATGTAAAATCAGAAGTACCTTCAGGAAATGCATAGATGTCCTACTCTAGTACTAAATTCCTGCTAATAATAGAACCTCCTGGACTTGAGTGTTGTATCAGTCATCGCTAAGTAGTCTTACCAAAAACCTAAAGTGAGCAATTGATAGAAGAGTACTTTTTCTTAATAGTCAACGAAGATCTCTTGTAACTTGTTTACAGTCCAGTCATTGGTTATTTTTAAGGTGCTAAATCCAGTCCACTGACTTACTGAAGGTGTGTGGTATGGTGGATGCATGCATCCATATCTGTTAGTCAAGAACAGCACTCAGTTCATGAATTCATTCAGTTTGTGAATCCACTTAAAAATCAAAACAAACAAAATCCTTCCAGTCTCACCAAGTCCTGTGGATACAGAGAGGTTGGGAGAAGGCACCTGCCTGGCCCATGCCTTTTAGATATTCTTTGTTTTGAATGTGCCCTTTTGACATGAGTTCTTCCATCTGTTTAATTTCCCTGCTCCTATTTAAAAACGCAAAGGAAGGAGTCAGGCTTGGCGCAGGGCAGAGGCGCCATCTCCAGGCCCTGTGGGGAATACTCTGGAAGTAGAAAGCAGTGACATTTAGGTGTTCCATGGTGTAGCACACGGTTAATAACTCCCTCTAGCCTCTGCTGTTCAGCAGAATTTCACGATGTGCTGATCTCACCAGGGATGTTGGATGTTCTCATATCAAGATAACTGAACCATCCTTAGGTCCAAGAGCATTTTTTCATGTGTTTGAGAAAAGCCTGGAGGAGCCATCACAGTTGTGCCTTCTTCAGGGCCAAATGCTGGCTAAGAGTAAAGTAATTATTTTCTTTTTTTTTTCCTGCTGAAATATTCTTTTACAAGTTCTGCAGAGAAAAATATCCTCTCTCACATGGTTTTGATTTTCTTCCTTAAGACTTGGTAGGATGAGCAGTGTTACAGTCTTGGAAACAATGCAAGTCAAGGTTCAGCTTGGTCATACAGCTCCTTTCTTTGCACGGACTCTCAGTTTATTTCTTCCATTACAAAACATTGTGCAATATTTCAGTGTTAAAATAGATAAAATTCCTTTACACACAGTAGTTCTGCATTTCTGCCTGAAAAGGAGAATATATTAAGTGGGACAATTACCTTTTTTTCTATAGATGTTTCGCAACTGTCTCTGTGCTGCAGACTTGCGTCTTAGTTAATTACAGGCAATGCAACAGAAATGGCTTCGTAGAGCAGCTTGTTTGTATCTCCCCTGAGCTGCATCTTCCAGCACTGCAGTGGCTTTAGAGCTGTGAAGGAGCAAACTGCTTGTTCTGCTTCATGGACACACTGCCAGCTAACATGAGACTCCCTGAAGTCCCCTGCTGACTGCGTTCTACAAAGTTGAAAGCTGCTTATTTTAACTCCTGCTCCATCTGATTGCAAAATCCACGTGTTGACTTGGAAACCGAGTCAATTTGATATAGAAATTGCTGGTGGGACATGGATAAGGAAGCCCAAGATGGCACTAAGTGCTTCAAAATGTGATTTTGGACTCTTTGAGACATCTTTTGCTTTATGAAGATCAGTGAAATACTTCTGCGAAGTCTAGAAATAATGAGTTTGTCTAACAGAATAGTCTCTCTTGCACTCATACTCTATTTTTTTTCTTATTGCTAATGTCTTGGGATGTTATGGCTAAAAACATTGAGCCTAACTTTGTGGTCTGTTGAAAGGGACAGGATTGTTTGTTTCCTGCAGTTTGGACAGTGGAAAGAGACTGATCTGTTTAACTTTGCCAATTCTTTATTTCCTTTCTGGTTTTCACATGCCTCAATATTTAGTTGGCAAAATGTTCCGGGGAATAGCTTTCAAATCTTTGTTTAGTTGATAATCTTTTTCTCTCTTAGAAGGCTCAACAAGGATATTGAGTTGAAACGAAATAACATCCTGCATTTGACTCCACACAGGCATTTCAGTTTTAAAGTGTATTTGAAAGTGCTGGAAGCTACAGTTGTTTTTACTCAAAACCTCAGAGAAACAAAATGAACTTTGAACTGTTGAAATTGAACTTGATGTTGCTTGAGAAATGGCAAATGTGTACACATTGGATGACTCTCCTTGCACTGTCTATGGGTATTCAGAAAATGACACATCTCAAGTCTTTGGGGTCTTGTGATGGCAGCACATTCCATGAAAGATGTGCCCATTTTGCAAATGATTATTTCTTAAAACTTAGTTGTTGCTGGTTTCCAAGAAACTTCATCTTTGAAAGTAGAACCATGTTTCTTTGCTTCTTTTTGTAGTCCACCACGTATTAAAGATGAACCAGATGATGATGGGTTTTATGCATCTCCTAAAGAGGACTCCAAACCCCTGAAGAGACCTCGAGAAGACGATGAGTAAGTGACATGGGTGCTGGTGACTTGGATGTTTGCCTTTAGTTTTGAGAAGAGAATGTTGAGGGAGCAGGTAGCGTTTCAAGTGATCAGCACAGACTTCTTGAGATGGATACTGGAGGTCTGAGACCAAACTCTTTATGCTGTTACAAGTTCTCTGAGCTGGGCAGGGATAGTATTTGTGCTGTGCAAGGCAAAATGCCATTACCCGCTTCTGCAGATGGTGCTGTGAAATACTGCAGAACTAGTAAATAAAAAAGAAAAACCCCAGAAGGCGGGTAAAGACTGATGAACATTGTAAAACAGAAATGTGAGCACATGAGGTATTAACGTAGCTAAGCGGCTGCAGTGGTTTCTGTTGGGCAAGGAAATGACTGTACAAGAGGCAGAAAATGCACTGTCAGCCTGTTTGGAAGCAGGGGGAGGTTTCCCTGGAGTCTCAATGTGTCATAAGTTATGCTGAGGGTTGTTGTCTCAGAGAGAAATACACGTGATGTTTGCCTGACACAGGAACCCACTGAACTACAAGCTCAGTTCCATCTCGCTGTGATCTGCCACTGTGCCCATCCAGCTCTTCAGGTAGTTTGTCCTTACTAGCAGTCAGGAGTTGAAGGGTTGGAAGGGTTTCACCATGGTGGCACTCCATCCCTGTGTGTCTCAGTTTCCACGAGACATGGGTGGGACATCTTTTGTCTAATCACTTGCTGCCTTCTGCTAGGTTTGTATGACCTCCCATCTCACGTCTGCAGTGGAAAGATTAAGAATGGGGGTGTTTTTGTATGTTAGGGAGTGTTTTGTCTGTATAGAGCTCAAGGATAGTGACAGTAGGGTTGAGTGCCTATGGGTGAGCATCAAGGGGAAGGCTGGTAAGGCAGATATCCTGCTTGGGAGTCTGTTCCAGACCACCCAACCAGGATGAAGAGGTGGATGAACTGTGCTGTAAGTGGCTGGCTGATGTTTCACCATTGCCGGCCCTTGTTCTTGTGGGAGACTTTATCCTGCTGGATATCTACTGGAAACTCAACACAGCAGAGAGGAGGCAGTCTGGGAGGTTCCTGGAGAGTGTGGAAAAGAACTTTCTGTCTCAGCTGGTAAGGACAGCTGTGGCCTACCAGGGGTAGTTCCCTGCTGGACCTGCTGTTTACAAACAGAAGGGCAGGTGGGAGATGTGGTGGTTGGATGCTGTTGTGGACATAACAACCATGAAATGATGGAGTTTTCAATACTTGGTGAAGGAGGGGCGTCAACAAAACCTCTACCCTGGACTTCCAAAAGGCAGACTTTGGCCTATTCAGGATGCTGATTCAGAGAGTCCCTTGGGAAACAGCCCTTAAAGACGAAGGGGCCCAGGAAGGCTGGACATACTTTAGGAAAGAAATTTTGAAGGCACCAGGAGCAGCCTGTCCCTGTGTGCCGGAAGATGAGCCAGTGGGGAAGAAGACCAGCCTGCCTGAGCAGGGAACTTTTGCAGGAACTCAAAGAAAAAGAGTGTGTCACCTTTGGAAAAAGGAGTAGGCCACTCCAGAAGTATTTAAGGATCTCTTTAGGTCATGTAGAAAGAAAATTAGAGAGGCGGAAGCTCAGTTAGAACTTAATCTGGCCTCTTCTGTAAAGGATAATAAGTGTTTTTATAAATAAGATAATAACAAAAGGAGGGCCAAGGAAAACCTTCATTCTTTATTGGGTACCAGAGAGAATATGTTACCAAAGACAAGGAGAAGGCTGAGGTATTTAATGCCTTTTTTGTATCAGTCTTCAAGAGTAGGAATGGTTATCCTGAGGGCAGCTGGGTCCCTCAGCTGGTAGAGAGGGATGGGAAGCAGAATGGACCCCCTGCAAGCCAGGAGGAAACAGTGACCTGCTGAGCCCCTTAGATGCTCAGAGGTCTATGGGACTGGATGGGATCCATCCAAGGGTGCTGAGGGAGCTGGTGGAAGAGCTCCATAGATTGGTCCCCATTATTTATCCAGTCCTGACTCACCAGGGAGGTCCCAGATGACTTGAGGTGCCAGTGTGACACCCATCCACAAGAAGGGCTGGAAGGAAGATCCAAGTAACTCTAGGCCTGCCAGCCTGACCTCAGTGCCCAACAAGGTTATGGAGCAGATCATCCTGAGTGTGATCACACGGCACCCACAGGGCAGCCAGGGGATCAGACCCAGCCATCATGGGTTTAGGAAAGGCAGGTCTTGCCTGACCAACCTGGATCCCTTTTACGACGGGGTGACCTGCCTACTGGATGCAGGGAAGGCTGGAATTCAGCAAAGCCTTTGACAGTGTCCCACAGCATTCTCCTGTCTCTTCCTTTTCAGCTGTCAGCCCATAGCTTGGGCGAGTGCACTCTTCTCTGGGTTAAGAACTGGCTGAACGTCCAGGCCCAGAGAGTTGTGAGGAATGGTGTTGCACCATCGCTGGTGGTGTTCCCCAGGGGTCAGCGTCAGGCCCAGTCCTGTTTAGTACCTTTATTGATGATCTGGATGAGGGGATCGACTCTGCCCTTAATAAATCTATGGATAACACCAAGTTGGGTGGGAGTGTTGATCTGCTGGAGGGTGGGAAAGCCCTGCAGAGGGATCTGGACAGGCTGGGTCAATGGGCTGAGACAACCAGCATGACGTTCAACAAGACCAAGTGCCGGTTCTGACACTTTGGCCATGACCCTCTGCAGTGCTCCAGGCTGGGGGCAGAGCGGCTGGAAAGCGCCCAGCGGAAAAGGCCCTGGAGGTGCTGCTCAACAGCGGCTCAACATGAGCCCAGGTGGCCAAGAAGGCCAAGGGCACTTGGCCTGTTTCAGGAATAGTGTGGCCAGCAGGACCAGGGAGGTGATTCTGCCCCTTTGCTGGGCACTGGTGAGGGGCACCTCAAGTTCTGGGCCCCTCAGTTCAGGAAGGACTTTGAGGTGCAGGAGCAAGTCCAGAAGAGGGCAGTGGAGCTCGGGAAGGGTCTGGAGCACAAGTCCCATGAGGAGCAGCTGGAGGGGCCCAGCCTGGAGAAGAGAAGGCTCAGGGGTGACCTTATCACTCTCCAGAACTCCCTAACAGGAGAGTGCAGCCAGGTGGGCGTCAGGCTCTGCTCCCAGGGAGCAAGGGACAGGACAAGAGGACATGGTCCTAAGCTGCGCCACGGGGAGGTTTAGTTTGGACATTAGGAGGAATTTCTTCACAAAAAGGGTGATAAGCCATTGGAATGGGCTGCCCAGGGAGGTGATGGAGTCACTGTCACTGGAGGTGTTTAAGGAAAGACTGAACGTGATGCTCAGTGTCCTGGTCTGGTTGACAAGGTGGTGTTGAGTCATAGGTTGGACTGGATGATCTCATAGGTCTTTTCCAACCTCATTGGAAACGAGGTTGTGTTTATGTAATTTGCCAGTATTCAATTTCGCTATTGTTTGAGCTAGTGGGGGGTGGGAAAAGTGAGCCTTGTGGGCAAGATCCCTGACTGATGACTGGAAAAGAGTTGGGATAGAGCATGCCAATAAGGTTTTACCCATTTATCCCATCCCATGGGATCACTGCATGGCTACTAATGCTTTTGAATCGATTCTTCATTGAGGAAGATGTTTTCTTCAGCAGTGAAACTTGTGGAGAGGTATTGACAGTAACATCTTGTGGGTTTTGTAAACTGTTGTGCTGGATTGGGATTATTGAGTCTTCTGAGAGAGCAGGGTATAAATTATATTCTTTAGAAATTAAAAATGCCAGCTATACTGCAAGCTTGTGCACACCAACTTTGTACATCTATGACTTCTCTTTATTTGTACTGGAAAATGGATCGCTTTCATCAGCAAGTCTTTTTGTTCTTAGTGCTGACTACAAACCCAAGAAAATCAAAACAGAAGACATCAAGAAAGCAAAAAAAAGGAAACAAGAGGAAGAAGAGGTAATGTGACAGATGAGTTTATTTCTATGATCAAGAAAAGCCCGGCTGTTTGGTGTGGGATTATGCAGAGCAGGGGGAATCTGATTTTGTCTGGAACAGAGCTGTGTGTGGTAGATCCCCACCTATGGTGCTGATATTAGCTTACCTGAACTATAATGTATAAAAAGTCAGGGAAACTTTCTTTCCAACCCTTAAAACGATGGATGGAGGAGATGCCTCCGGGACATGAACTTCCAGGCTGTTCCAGGCAATTCACAGTCCTTCTGTTAAGCAGCTGACGGGGGCAGGGGAGCATGCGGAAATTGCACAGATGATGTGGCAGGGTTGAGAGGCAGGGGAGATGAAACAGAGATTAGATGCTAGAAGGAAGCTTAAAGCATTTAGATGGAGCCTGGGTGGAAATTTCTTTGGAGAGGGACTTGGAAAAGGTTAGCCATGATTTGAGACTGACAAGCGACACATCTAGCAAAGACACCCTTGTGAGACACATGTTGCAGCACGTCCCAGCAGTAGGGTTAATTCTTCCCTTCAAAGGAAGTGTCTCTACACAGAGCATACACCAGGATAACCCCAGAAGCCACCTGACCGTGGTGGTTGTGCTCTGTAGCATTTGCCAGACCAGACACACCAGTGCAGGCCAGGGAGGAGGTTCTGTAACTCAGTAACTCTGTTCTCGAGGCCCAGACTTGCCCCTTATCAGGTGATAACTGGCTGTGTGCATTTAGCATGTCCCAAGTGTAAAGTAAAAGAATTTGGCTGAAAACTTGAGTGGGACCATCAGCAGATTTTGACTTAATGGGATGATCTAAGAGCACATTTATGTGGTAAAGCCACAGGAATTCAGCTGTTACATACCCCAAGAGAGAGTCTTTTAGTTTTAACACATCTTTTCAGGGAAGGGGGAGATACAGTAGCTTGTTCTAACAGATTCTTACTCATTTTGCAGGACAGCAAAGCAAAGAAAGTCAAGAGCAAAGATAAGAAAGTCCCTGAAGCGGACAAAAGAAAGAAGCCGAAAAAAGAAGAGGAGCAAAAATGGAAATGGTAACTATATATAGTCAGTGCTGTAGGCTCCCATCTGCACCTGGACTTGCCTGTGCCTCCCATGCTGGCTGAATAAGCACATCTGGCTTTCTCTTCTGTTGATTCATGAGGATTTGTTCTGAATAATTGGCTTACTTTCTGGTAAGCTCTAAATAAATATCTCATTCACTGTGTTCATCCTCTGAAGTAGAAGTGATATCCTTAAAACAGGAAATAAGTGTTTTGCCGGGTTCTCTGGGTTTTTTTTTTTCCCTGTGTCATGTAGAGGCTGCCTATAATGATTAGATACCAATATTCTTGTGCCTAGAAGCTGCTCTGTGCTGACACTCTGCAGAGCAGTGCGAAAGCTTGTAGGCTTGGGGGTGTCAGCAGGAATATATTAATAGGTGCAGGTGGATTAAGGAATATATTAATGTGTGCAGATGTGTTAACCAGTATTCTAGTAGACCTGGTCTGTGTTACATAGAGGGACAGCATGAGTGAGTGTCCACCTTTTCATTGTAGCTGGGTGTCAGCTGTGCCTCTCAAAACTGCTCCTTCCTCTGGCACAAAAATCAAAGTTGATCAAGTGATCAGTTAAGCTGAGGCTGTTCGACAAATGATTTCTGAAAATGAGTTTTAAATGAAAAACACTTTCTGTCTTGCCCAGGATCCTTAAGTAACATCACTGAAGTTGTATTTTAACCCACTCTTAAATGTTTTTTAGAACCTTTTTTAAATAAGTCTGACCTTTGTGGTTTATTTGGAAGACAGACCTGTGATGCGTCAGTGGTACTCTGTGTAAGAAACCTGCTGGATTTTTTTTTAACCCTCCATAGTAATTTAAGCTGTTATTTCTAGATTTGAGGGAGCTGCCATTTGTGTGTTTTGAAGTTTTGGCCTTAGGACTTCCCTCATTTTAGTACATATGTGCTTCTCAAAAGCATGTGTGTTTTCTGCCCTCTCGTAATGTATTTTTATGACCTTTCAGGGATGTTTCCTTGAGCATTTTCTTTTCTCAGATCGTTTGGCTGTTTTTAATAGATCTGTAGAGTTGGGGAAAATCTTTTCAATCTTCAATCCTTTCACGTTCAGTCCTTTACTCCTTTATTGACACTATTATTGATTCATCTTTAAAAAGAAAAAAATCTTCTGTAGTGTTTATAGTCTTTACATATTTCTCTTTGACTGTCACAGCTTCCTCAGAACATCAGCACTTGCAAATCTTTTGCATACTTAAATACTCCCTTAGAAACTCGGGTTCCCAACCCCTCCCCAAAATGTCCCTTTTTCCTGAGCAATCCACTTTTTTCTCAATCCCTTTGACAGCATATTTTTAATGTACTGTAACATTAACAAGCTACAGGGACACGAAGCACTAGGAAGCTACAGAAGGTCTTTTTAAGCTTTAACGATCTATTGTCTTTTGGCTTTGTCTCAGCTGCCCTTGCTGGTTCTGTCTAACTTAATATTCTGTTACCACAGCTCCCTTTTATTGTGGGCCATATCCTTGAACAGCAGACCTTTACTGGAAAGCTGTGCTGTTCTCCCCTCACCTGCCTGGGCAGCACAGGCCCCTGTAGCTGTGTTAAGCTCTGCAGTTGGTGCTCACTGCTGAGGAAAACTGCCTTGGAAAGCATGTTTTGCAGAATTTGGCACTAGGTAGCTGCATCCTTCTGCTGATGTTCCTGTCATCCATCTGCAGCTTTGTATAGTGTGTCTTTGCTGGACAAGGTTTCATCTACACTTCACTTGTTTCTCTTAAGGGCATTTTATGTTCCATCTGAGTCAATTTTCTGAGCGTCTGATACCTTTTTTTTTTGGCTGCTTCCTCAAGTGCTTGCTGCCTTGAGCATTTTCATCCTTGCTCGTGTGAATGCTTGATGCAGACATCCCCAAGGCACTGGCCTCATTCATAACCGTGTGAAGCTCTTGCAGAGGTCATTTTCACGCCCCGTCAGCGTGAGGAATGTGATCCAGAGGTGCACCTTAGGAGCACTTCTCCCACCTTGTGTTAGAGCAAGTTCATTTCCTTGAAATAACATATCCCTGAGGTACGTTCTGCTTTTTGCCTAAGAATCTTCTCGCTTTTCATTGCACTTGAAAGATCTTCCCCAACTTTTCCTTCCTGGCATATTTAGACAAGTTTGATGTAGGATTCAATTAAGAAGCCTGTATGACTGATGAGATGTTGCTGGAATCAGTGAGGGAGCTTTCCTAATAGGCAGCATTTTCCTTGCTCCCACAAAATCATATGTAGAATGTTGCTTTAGAACCAGAAGCTGCCAAGGGCAGTGGTGCTGTAATGGTTTTCCTGTTTGAAACCAAATGAGGGTGAAAAATGAGCTACACTCAGGAGGCTGACTTTTACCTTTTGTCTTAATGCTTATGTGTGATGTTTAGGAAGGTGGAGGTGGGATTGGGGATGGTTTGTGGTCTTTTCGTGGCACACTTTCTGGTAGTTTTGAGCTTAGAAACTACCCCGTGAATCCCATGTTTCCTTGTAGCCTTCCCAGAAGGCACAGTGTCCTTCTGCTATCTGTTTAAACTGCTGCCTTTCTAGTACTGCTTTTACACGTGTCCTTTGTAAAAGAACAGGAAGGGATAGAGGTACAGAATTTCACATCAAGTAAATACCAAAGGAATAAATTCAAAGAAACAAGAATGACAAACCTGTCCTGAAAAGTAGTAACTATTGTGAATGATGCCCTTATTTTGTTCTCACTGGAATAAAATTGCTCATTGTCAGAGAGGAAAAGCTTATTCTGGCTGAGACGAGAGTGGTTTAGATTTATTTTGCTGAAAGGAGCTTCTGGGTGGAAGAACCTAGGCCTATGTTTGACAAAATATTTATATTTCTAGCTTCTAATTAATTAAAAAAAAAGAAGAAACACAACAATCATTAGGAATGTAAATATTTGGAATCTGTGTCAATATTGGTTTCTTATATCAGCATGGTTTACTCAAGCCTTCTTCCCAGCCAGGGACTGAAGTCTGAATGCAGTTCTGTACTGATAGCTGGGGTTGGGTGCTTTGCTGTTAAAGCTGTTGCTTCTCATCAGAAGAAGTCAGGTCCAGTGGTGTGGTCAAAGATGGTGCCTTTCAAACTCCAGCCAGCTGCTGTGTTGCTGTTGTTCCTAAACTGTCGATGTACAGACACGAGTGAAGCATTTTAAGGGTCTTCTAGCAGAAACTCTTGTCCCTGTACAGTGTTTCTCTTCCATGCAGTGACTTTTATCTCAGTAGAGATGAGGCAGTCTATCAGTGCATCACAACTCCTGCGATGCAGGCAGTGCACACACGTCTTCCCTCAGCTGCTGTGGCACCTGGAGTGGGAATGCTGCTCCTTAGGGCTGATACCAGACGGAAGCTTAAACTCCTTTTTTTTTTTTTTATTGTCGTGGCTGCTCAACAAAGTTGTCTGGGCAATTCAGAGACTGAGTGCTGTGACAGGTTAATGGTCTTCCAGTTGATTGATCGCTGAGGTGAAATAGCCTTTCCCAGCAGGGAATCCTGTGCCAGCAGCATGTAGCAGTAATGTGTGGTAATCATGAAAGGAGCTTGCAGGGGAGGAGTGTGGAATCAGTGGCCTGGGCACTGGGAGCTGGGGGGAGGATCCTGGCCTGGCAGGACCCTTTTCTCTGCAGATGAATTGCTGACCCTGTTCCCTTGGAATGTGGGATTGGTGGCGCCTGCCTTGCTGTGTTGTGATACCACATGCATCGCTTGCAGAGCATTTTAATAGAGCATTTTTAACAGAGCGTCTTTAAGGCAAGCATGCAGTTTTCTGGGCTGCTCTGTTTTTCTTCAGGTATGCTTTTCTTACCCAGAGAATTGGAATGAATTTTAAATGACAGAGCAGGTTTTAGTCTTTCTTGTCCAAGCAGGTTTGTTCTCATTTAGGTCGTAAATGAACATCTGTTTCTTTATCTCTGCCCTCAATGGCATATTGTCCATATCTGAAAGCAGCTGCATAATATACCACAATTGTTTGACTTTGCTGAGCAGGCATCCTGGACCTGATGTTAGATCACAGCTGAAGCTAATTTGACATGATCCTAGCTGGTTTACAGGGTCCAAGTCTTATTTTCTTAAGATCTAAGCAATTTCAGCTGTGTGATTTTGTGAGAAGAGGCGCAAATGAGAGGTGAGGAATAGGATGGCATCAGATAATCTACAGCCCAAGGTGTTCTGCTCATGGACACGACTGTGCTTTTGGAAAAAAAAAAAAAAGAGAGAAAGAAAGGAATTAAATGGTGATAGTACATTGAGTATTTGTTGTTGGTCTGTACCTGACAAAGCAGTGATTCTTGCTGGTTTAGCATACTCTCATACCCACACAGTAATAAAATGAAGATTGGGAGCTTAAAATTGTATTGGTTCATATTTCTCTCTTGAAGGTGGGAAGAAGAGCGCTACCCTGAAGGCATTAAATGGAAGTTCCTAGAGCACAAAGGTCCTGTATTTGCTCCACCATATGAACCTCTGCCTGAAAATGTCAAGTTTTATTATGATGGTGAGTTAATCTGTGTTTCTACTTGCTAGGAAGAGAAATAAACATCTCAGGGTATTGCAGTGTTCTTCTGGGGACTGAAGAGCTGAGGAGGTGGTTGTGTTTTAGTGGCTGACTTAAATCAGCTCCTCAGCAGCGAAGTGAGGTCTGTGCAAGGAAGGGAATTTACCTGAGCCTGCTGAATTCTGCTCACTGAGGTGACACAGGGATGAACCTGCTCTCAGTCCCTTCTGGTGGTAAATCTCAGGTTCCTTAGCAGAATGAGAGTGTCGGATGCCTCAGAGTAGCAGTGACCAGTGGAGTTTGTAATTGTAGCTGCCTCATCACTGCTCACCTTTAGGCTTGCTCTTGTTTTCTTTAACCTCAGGATTTGCAACTTCCATCATCTGTGGTGAAATTCATGATTAATTTGGTGGTGTGAGTGAAATAAAAGACAATTGAATTTGAGTATAGATGATTAGGGTCTTGTAGGAATGAATGGGATGACCCTGGCCTCAAGGACACAGCCCTCTCGTGTAAGTCATGGTCCCACTCCCTGACCACTGCGTGTGGTAGAACTAATTAGTGTGGGATTCAAATATCCTGGGCTGCCCGGTTGGTAGAGGCTCACGTGGAAGGGATTATATGATGTGATGCCTGCTGGAGCCTGGACTTGATGACCCGTGTGTTTCCTTTTAGTCCTGTGATCGTGTTAAATGAAGGATCAAATTAACCCAGGATTGAATTAAGTGGGAGGTATTTGAATGGATGAAAATGTAATTTTTGGTGATGGGGACATCTGCACGTGGAACTCTTCCAGGAGCAACGTGCTGTTTTCATGTGACATGACACAGTGTTTTTAAATACTGAGGAATAGGTGGCATTACATTTTCAGCAGCAAAGTAGTGAAATAAATATGCTGTAGCCTGTTAAAGGCCATCTCCAAGCAAGTAGCACAGTGATCAAGGATGTCTGCAGCCTTCTTTCTTAGGGTTTGATAGGAACTTGATACAAAGTTGGAAATTGTTTCCCTGTATTGAAAAATGCATGATCTTTCCTGTTGTCTAGAGAAGGGGAGGGGCAGATTGCACTGAAGCTATCTCTTGATGCAGACAGCAGTAAGCTCCTCGTCTCTCCAGCCATTTATTTCACAGAGCCTCTGCAGGGATTTTTGCAACCTCTGCCTCTGTCATCACAGAAATTCATCAATAAGCTCAATAGTCATGGGCTGGGCAGGGAGGGGGTCTGGCAGATAAAGACATCCCATAAGTCTTCCTTGAGAAACTAGGCAAAAAATCAGATGTCTGATTTACACAGCAGCTGCTGAGAGCCACTGTCTGTGCTCACAAGGCATTGTCTCATTTCAAGATTATCCCAGGGTGATTTGTAGAGCCCAGTAATGAGGCTGTGGCTGGCCAGCAGCCGGCTCACACCGGAGGAATCTGTCTCTGGCTTAGGGATTCACTGCCTGCTTTCATCTCACATAACAACTGCTGGGGCTCTTGGAACTGCCTGCGATACCGACTCGGGGAAGGAGCTTGAAATGCCAAAGCCAACCTTTTTCAGTGCCTGTGGGTTAACCAGTCACTGCTCGTAGTCCAGAGGTGGCTCAAACTTGCACATTTTTCTGTAGATGGGGCGAGGTAAGAGTGTAGGTGGTGGCAGCTTCAGTCGTGGCCATGCGGTCTCTTCTGCTCATTATGTCCCCTGGTTGCTCTCTGGTTTTTAGTTTTGAAATCAGGTAACTAATATTCATGCCTCTGGAATAAATCCTCTCTTCACCAGCTCTGTCACTGATAGCCTTTTCAAACCTTTGTGAAAAAAATGAAATTGTGTCCAATGAAATATATTCTAAAGTGATTAGATAAAGGTGACTGAGCCTTCAGCTAGCTGGGAAAAATATCAGACATTTTAGCCCCATAACGTGTTACTAACTCGATAGCCTCTGTCAAGCTAAAATTGCAGCCTGGAAAAACAGTTTCCCTTGCTGTCTCTCCCTTCCCCCATTTCCTGTTATAAGCAAACAAATGCTGTATTTTAAGTTACAGCTTAAAAATTGGCAGAGTTACTGTTGGTTTAATTTAATTGTGGAATATTCTCAGATCATTGGGAGGACCTTCTGCTAAGTCCTGTTTTACGAGGGTTTATAGATCTTAAGGCTTTATAGCTGACTCCCATGCTTTAATTTTAGAGATGATGCAACTTTTGAAAATATATAGTAAAGCCGAAGCATGGTATTTTTTTTTTTCCAAGAGCACAGATTGAACAGTTTCTTGTGTTCACTTTTGTGCAGTAAAATGGTTGTTAAAAATCCCCAGGTATTGACTGTCTGCCAACCATTGGAACTTTAAATGTTTCTTGCAACTAGCTGGAGATGTGAGCTGCATGCAGAATCCTTCAGAGGGATCACTGGCACCCCACATTTCATCAGGAATGCAATCAGGACCAAAAAATGCTCGATAGGAATGTTCTATGTCGAATCCACAGCCTCGATGCTGCAGCAGCCTCTTTTCCCTTGCGTTTCAGTCTTCCCTTGCAGCAGTTCCACTTTGTGCTGCAGTCATGCAGAGAAGCTGGAATGTGACCCCTCCATTCACTGACAGCTCAGGCTTTCTCAAAAACGACTGGCTTTTGAGCCTGCTTTGGAGATGCAGGAGTGCATTCCCACAGCAGAGGGAACAATTAGCAGAACCCTGACACGTTTCCCTGCAATGAAGGAGACTTCAATATTTGGCATCTCTTTCCAGCCTATTTGTAGTATCCAGAGGAAGGGCTCTTCCTGCCTAGAAATAGCTAATGGCTGGAAGGGGTGTTCCAAGGTGGAGTCTGTCTGTGCACTGAAAAGGAATACAGGGACTATGTTTCTTATATGTCTGAGTGCTGGAATATGAAATTTAATAAAATCCCTGCCTCTTTGACATCAAACAGCAGCATCTCCCCAGGAGCACACCCAGCACGGGGATGGCTCAGCAGAGGGTTTCCTGCAGCAGGCCTTTTCCCCTTCCTGCCCTGCAGCCCAGACCTGCCTCACATCAGATTGCTGTTGCTTTTTTTAATGTTTAGATTCCAGAGGAAACTTTTTTCTAAATGTTTGTGGTGGAAGTCAAGCAATTGTGCTCCTCTGTTTCCTTTGTCCATTCAAGTTGCTGTATTATGTAACATTTTAAGACAAACTTCTCTGTAGTAAAAATATAATCCTTTAGGGTAGTTACTGTGTTCTCTTTATGACTTTGATTCCTGTTTACCATTTTCTTTAAGAAGAAAACCTTTCTTTGTAGGTAAAGTCATGAAGCTGAGTACCAAAGCAGAAGAAGTTGCCACATTCTTTGCAAAAATGCTTGATCATGAGTACACTACAAAGGAGATCTTCAGGAAAAACTTCTTCAAAGACTGGAGAAAGGTATGCACATAGTCTTGGGCTGCAGTGACTGTGGACATGGCCAGTGTCTCCTCAGCACTGACCAGGGAAAGGGGGCTGCTTTTCCATGTACACAAAAGTTGGCTTGAGGCAACTAAAAGCTGCCTCAGACTGTAGCTGTGGAGTTTCCCATTTATGCTGTAGTTTCACCAGGAAGGACCCTACCATAAATGCCTTTCTAAACCAACAAAGTCAGGTTTCTCTGTTGCAGCACCATGGGGTGTAGCTGACCTGCCTGTTACATGCCTTGTGTAACAGCCAGATTTACTAGAAGAAAACCCCTCCCAAAGACCTAAAATGGGGATGTCCACCTCTGTCATCAGCCATACCAGCAAACCTTTAGACCAGTTTGATGCAGTTTTCCTGGATGTGTTTCTGGGTTTTTCTCCCCATCCCTCAGCAGTCCCAGTCACAGCTGGGTGTGGGAGTGCTTTGGGAAGTGGTGCAGCATTGCCCAGTGCTTGGGGAGATCAGAACCCTGCAAGGCCAGTGCTCCATAGGATCTGCTGCTTGTCCTTTCCTCTTTGACCTCAGCTGGAGTGAGCCTGTGCAAGAATTTGGGGATTCTTGGGGGGGTTATTGTGAGAACCTGCTTGTTGTTCCTGTTTAAGCTGCCTGTAGTAGGATAAGCTGTGCTATGCATGAAAACTTAGAGTGTGTGGAAACTTAAAGCACTGCTTTCTTTCTGCAAGGAAATGACCTCTGAAGAGAAGAGCACTATCACCAGCCTCAGCAAGTGTGACTTCACCCACATGAGCCAATATTTCAAAGCTCAGACGGAAGCTAGGAAACAGATGTCCAAGGAGGAGAAACAGGTACCAGAGGGAATTCTAGGAGACTTCGTGATTGTAAACATCTTTGTGTAATCATTCTCCTTGCTGTGCGTATGTCGGTGTTTTCACCAGCTTTCGGATTATTGCTTTCATGTGAACTGTAGGAGTCTGCACTGTGCAGCTCAGGTAGGGCAGAGCACTGTGTTTACAGCTGAATCTTCATCCTGACTTGAAATGATATTGATAGGGCTGATCCTGCTTAGGGAAATAAAGTTAAGTAAGTAACTGCTTAAGTAAAGTTAAGTAAGTGCTTAAGTTAATAAAGAGAATCAGAGGTGCTGCCTGTGGGTTCATTGGTCCCTGGGAAATAATGAGCAAGTTAAGGATGGCATAGATAAGGATGGTGGAAAGGATGCAGCAATGCCATTAGTGAATAAAATGAGAGAAGAAATCTTAAACATCAAGTAATGCTGTTTTTTGAATAAAAAGTGAACGTTATTATCCAGTAGCATGACTACAGTGTCTCATAGATTGAGAATTAAATTAACTGCAGTGAACGGTGGAAGGTGGAAACTTTCCCCAGGTTCTCAGTTGTTCTTCTGCAATGCTCTAGTGGTTGTCCTTTGAATGATGGGCCTGGCAGCTTGGCATTACAGCCTTTGGGATCGGAGGGATCCCATCAAAATAGAGCGCCCTTGTCTTCCTGCTGTTTCTGTTTGATAAATGTGGGTGAGCTCTTCAGTTCCTTTCCATGGTAGCTCTTAAAATGGAGCAGAAGTGGCTTTTTCTGTTTCTTAGCTGATGCAGCAGTGCTGTCTGTGGGTCAGATGTTTTATTTTGAGCTGCAATGTTTTTATTTTTCCTTCTGTGTAATTAGTGTTCAGGCACAGGAGTATGCAGTGAAATCTCAGCACATTCTTTCTTAGAAGACTGTGTTCTTCTTGTGAAACCATTTGCTGACACAGGCTTGACATGCAGCAGCCTGGAGACATTCCTTTGCCTGCTTTCCGATGCCGAGTTCAAACACAGAAGTCTTTTATAACACAGAATTTTTATACATAAACATCAAGATAGGAAGTCCAGTGGATGTCAAATGCTCAGTATAAATCATAAAGTAGCAGTACTGTGCTGGGGTTACCCTTGGAACTGAGATATATGGACAGAGATACACTCCTCTGTTGTGGCAAAATTGTAGCTGCCTTCACCAGCACTGATCTGTTTCCCTCAAATACAAGTTTTCAGGGAGTTTTCACACATTCTTTCCCTTTTCCCAGTTTGTTTGTGCTGCTTACATTTGATAGATGCTTTTCTAGCCAGTCTGATACACTTGCCATGATGGGGATCTGGTTTTGGCTTTGGTCTTCAGCATTAGTGTGGTGCAAATATAAAAATTCGTTAAGTCTTGGCATATAAAAGCGCGTGTGGTGCTGTGTGTTCCATATCATCTTTGCTTTTGGCTTTTCCCAGAAAATCAAAGAGGAGAACGAGCGGCTATTGAAGGAGTATGGTTACTGTGTGATGGACAACCACAAGGAGAGGATTGCCAACTTTAAGATTGAACCCCCAGGTCTCTTCCGAGGTCGTGGGAACCATCCCAAAATGGGAATGTTGAAGAGACGCATCATGCCCGAAGACATCATCATTAACTGCAGCAAGTGAGCACTGCATGCTTCACACCTTCGCTTTGCTTTCTAGAGCTCATTTTTTAAAACCCTCTATAAGCTGATACTCAAACGTGTAGAATTAGGCATGCAGCTTATCTTGTTCTCATGTGGATAAGAAACTGAGTCATGCAGACAAAGACTGAGCAAGGCAATCATGGGTTTCATGTAGAACTTTGTCAACATATTTTCTTCCTCACGCCTACAGCCTACATCTGCTTAAGCTGCCTTTCCTGCTAGTACTTCCCAAAAATAATTTTCTTCTGCATAGGTTGCCCTTCTTGGTCTTCCTTGATGTTGAAGGCTAAGGTTTGGTGGGCTTCTCTTCACTCTCTCTAGTCCTCTTAAGTGTCCACACTATTGCAGTGTGCACAAATCAAAACTGGTCCTAGCAATGTGTCCACCTACAGTATAATTCTTCAGCAGATACATGTTGGTAGCAGTTACATTCCTGATCTTTGACTGTTCATTTTGATCTACTTGGTTTCCTGCTTGTGGAGATAATGCACTTCTGTTTCCTCAGTTCCTTTCCCTGCACTTTCTTTGTGTAATGCTGTTTATTACCTTCTCTGTTTTGATGGTGGTGGGGTTTTCTTTAAAAAGCTTTTATCGTCTGTTTTCTAATTCTCTGCAGGGATTCCAAAATCCCTGCCCCTCCACCAGGACACAAATGGAAGGAGGTCCGGCACGATAACAAGGTGACCTGGCTGGTGTCATGGACTGAGAACATCCAAGGCTCTATCAAGTACATCATGTTGAACCCTAGCTCTAGAATTAAGGTAAAGATCCAGCTGGAAAAACAAAACCAAAGCAATCTTCCTGGTCATGTTTCCAAGAAGCAAATGTAGCTCTTGGTTAGGAAAGAGATAGGAGGTAAAGCTACCTGGCTGTTTCATCCTACAGTAGTTGACAAACATAGAGAAGCTTCTGTGCTTCTGTTCCCCCTTGAAAAGAGAGGATGCAGTTACTGCCCAGGAGAGCAGGTGAAGTCTGGAAAATGTCTCCTGAAAAGCATCATTGTGTCATTTCTAGTAGGAGTCCTTTAACCTGTGTAAACCTAAAAGGAAGCAATTTATTCAAGAACAGAGTTGCTCTGGTGGATATTTCACACACATTTGGTCTTAATGTCCCCTGCCTGGTATTGTAGTGAAGTTCTAACCATGGGTTGTTAATTAGTTGTTTGTAAAATTAAAAACCCGGCCAGGCTCCTGGCTGAGAAGGCTGGTAAGGAGCTCATGACTGAAGGAAAACAAACTCCTGCTGTGGGAGCAAATACCCAGTCTGTGGATCAAGTCCATAAAAGCAAGAATTTAAGCTCCTTTCATGAAGTCTTTTTCTGAGAGATTTTTTCCTGGATTAAAAACAAGGAGTTTGTCCTACAAATACAGGAGGAAAAATATCTCTATTCCTTGTGAATTCCTGCCCTCTTTTTGCTGTGTCTTGAATATATAATAATGATGATGAACTGTTGATGCTGCTTCTGCCTTTTATGGGTATTTAATTACACAGCTGAAAGAACATAAGTGCCATCTGAATAAAGCAGAGGAAACCATTTGTATTTTGAGAAGCAGGGAAGATGTGTCTTTTGTGTCTCTCTCTAGTTGCTTCCATGGAAGCATTTAATATCATGGAAATCTGAATGACCTGCAGCTGTGTGGCAGCACAGTGTGAAGCAGAGCTGTGCAGCAGCAGCATCTCAGTGCTTTTGTACAGCGAGACCGTTTGCC
The DNA here is from genome assembly GCA_013397755.1 of Cnemophilus loriae. Taxonomy (NCBI): domain Eukaryota; kingdom Metazoa; phylum Chordata; class Aves; order Passeriformes; family Corvidae; genus Cnemophilus; species Cnemophilus loriae. The sequence continues at coordinate 1,018,891 of VZTF01003064.1, forward strand.
ACACACGGGCTTGCAAAGCCTCGAGATGCAGATTGGAGCTGGTCCTCTGCCTGCTCTCTAGTGCTGACTCTATTCCAACTTCCCTGCAGGGCGAGAAGGACTGGCAGAAGTACGAGACAGCTCGGAGGTTGAAGAAGTGTGTAGATAAAATCCGGAATCAATACCGAGAAGACTGGAAATCCAAAGAGATGAAAGTACGGCAGCGGGCTGTGGCACTGTACTTCATTGATAAGGTGGGGCTCCTTCCTTGGCTCCTCTCGCCTTCCCCATCCTGCTGGGAATACTTGGGAATGCTGTGTGTTTGTCCTAAAGGCAGAATTGAGTCCAGTTCCTAAGGTATCCCGAGACTTCCTGGTGGGCAGGCTCCTTTTCCTTCCCATTACCTGGAATCCAGAGCAATAAACTATTGTACTAAACACGGCTATTTCAGGCAGCATTGTTTAGTTCAGGCAAAACTCACAGCCTGGTTCCAGAATCACCCAGTTGGATTACTGGGAAGTTTGTGTGGGCCTTTTGTCTCCAGCTGTTTCAGTTTTCCTGCTGGGGATTTCTGCTGGTTTGTCACCTCTTCAGTTTGAGGTCACAGTTGTGAGGTTTTGTAATTGTGCTAATTTTTTCACCGCAGCATAAAGAAAATTGCCATTGTGTTGATGCATTTAAAGCAACATAAAACCAGTTCCCAGAGAGCTGTTCCCCAGTAGCATATGGTGTCTTGACTAACTAAATTAACAGGTTTTCTTCAAAATGGTTTGATGTAAACCAGGGAACTTTGATGTGAATAATTGTGGTTTCATATGACCACTGAAGATTTCAAAAGTTAGAAATTATTTTAGCCAGCACTGTTAAAATATGTGGTTTTATGCAGCCAAATGTAGCCTTTAGATAATTTATAGAAGCCAATATTTCTATAACCTATATGCTATTTGAAATGTATTTAGTGTGCAATGAATAGGTAGGATCACAGAAGACGAACAACTGAACCGTATGATTTGTTTCAAGTAGAGTTCACGTGGAAGTCAATTTGATTTTTAAAAACGGCCACACTTTTTGAAATGCATTTTCATTAGTCAGAACTGTCTCACAGTTTGAGTTACTTAATGAGCAAAAGTGGGTAAAGCATCCTGGCTTAAAGTCTTAAAAAAAAAAAAAAGGAGATACTCTCCTCTGGACGCTGCTGATTCTAGACCAGTGTCTGAAAGTTTGCAGCATCTCTGTATTCTGGGGACAGTTTGAATTCCTTGCTTCTCTTATCTTGATGTTAATGTAGCTTGCCCTGAGAGCTGGTAATGAAAAAGAAGAAGGAGAGACGGCTGACACCGTGGGCTGCTGCTCTCTGAGAGTAGAGCACATCAAGCTGCATCCTGAGCTGGATGGGCAGGAATACGTGGTTGAGTTCGACTTCCTCGGGAAGGACTCCATCCGATACTACAACAAAGTCCCTGTGGAGAAGAGGGTAAGGCACCTGCACAAGCACGTGTGCAGACTGAATGGCACAGAGATGTGGTCAGCACGGTTTCGATGGCATTCACAGGTCGCTTTATCACTGCTCAGATACCGAGCCAGAAAATAAGTCAGTTAATGTGACGTCCTCTTTATTGGCAGTGCCATGGAAGGTGCTGTGACACAGCCCAGCAGATGAGATGTTCAGACATCTTGGTGCTCTTCCCTGTGGTCTCGGTGTGAAGAGTTGATGTAACCTAACTGTAACAGCTGTGTTAGACAGGTGTCCTGGGTCTGGTTCTCATCACCAGAGTTGGTTTTGTCACCTATAGATGGTGAAGTTGCAGGCCTGTGTGACGAGTAACAGCATAAAAGGGTCTGAAATACTGCTGGCACTGGCAGAGCAGCAGTTTGATTGGGGCTTTGATAATACACACCTCCATCACAGCGGCTTGGTTCACATTGGAGCTGAGCCCTCACAGAGGTAGATCTTGATCTTGGCTGCTCCAGAGCCTATGGAGAAGGTGCACTGATACTTCTGGCCTGTGAACCTGGGTGTCTGCCAGCCAAGACTTCTTGTGCCATGTCAATTCTTTCATTTCTGTCATCCACCAATTTCAAATTTTTTGTGATTTTGGCCTCATTTCAGAATCAATCCCTGTCCAGCAGTGTGAACCTGGAGGGCACTATCCAAAATGGTTTTTGGGTGTTTTTGTTTTCTGTACCAGCTTTGCATCTGGCCCACAGCTCTGTGGTCTGAGTTACATACCCTGTGTATAATACTGTGGTAATTGTCATGACAGTCAGCAGTAAATATTGGCCTCTTGAGGAGCAAAACAACTGAAAACAAACTACTGCTGCTCTAGAAATTAATGTGTGCTGGAATTCTTGGTTCTCTGTGTAAAGAAGAAAACATATTTTTCTGTTTACATGTATTGGTATCTCTTGGTATTTTTTCAGTGCTTAAAATGGGGAGTTGATTATTGTGGAACTAGAAATGTTTGTATATTGTGTGTCTGTAGAAGAATGTGTGTTGTTGAGAAGCTGGGGAATTGGAGCAGGCAGAGCTGCTGGGATTTGTGGTCTCTGTTATAATCAAAGATGCTTCGATTATTCTCCCTACCCCAGTGAGACATGTTTGGGATGAAATTGTACGAAACAATGCAGCAGTGAGGAGGGTTGGTTTCTTGGAGCTTCAGTCCATGGGAAATGGCTCGGGGGTCTCTTGGGCTCGAGTAATATTGGGAGAGTAAGCAAAAGGCAGCGGCTTTGGAGTCTCTTTCTCTGTTAGGCAGCTACACCAGAGCAGTCAGGTCTCCTGTCATTTTGATTCAAAGGATGAGGATAAAGGGCATTGAAGGCTCAGGACTCCTGTTGCTGGGGAGGAACCTGCTGCACAGGCATTGCATTGAGAGATGGGTCTTTGCCTGCTGGGAAGTTACATCTAGCATCATCACTGTTCCCTGGAAGCAGTTTAATGGCTCCCTGGCAGTCCTGCTTTCATACAACTTAGTACTGCCCAGTGCTGTTGGGTCTGTGTGCCTGACGTTTCTGGGTTTTTCTTCCTGCAGGTGTTTAAGAATCTTCAGCTGTTCATGGAGAACAAGCAGCCTGAGGATGACCTCTTTGACCGCCTCAATGTAAGCACATAGTTCATGGTGAGGGTGGTGGAGCACCCTGAAGAGGCTTGCTCTGCACCAGGCAGTAACAGCTGCTCTGTTCTAGAAATGGTTTCAGTGGAAATTTTCTTCCAGAGCAGCCTCAAAGCAGTGAGAGTCTGTCTCAGTCTGCTGTCTGAATTGTCCACTGTGCCCACAGGTTCCCAAAGCAATGGGCCTTGGTCCTGGTGAGCCTGCCTGGCTCTGACCTGGGGAGGTTTTCTTGGAGTTCAGAGATGATGAATGTGTGAGGTGATAGATTTTCAGATGCCATCCCTGTCTGCACACTTGGCTCTGTGGGAGCACTGTGGTGGTCCAGGCACGTTTATTGTTATTGGAAACCAAAACCTCCACACCAAAGAAATCCTTTTTGGCCACTTGTGGTACTTGTTACCAATCTAGTACTTGTTGGTTCTTTGTTCACTTTTGCTGTGGTTTCAGTGATGCTGTGGCTATTCTGTTGTGGTCAGGTCTGAGTACACCAGGCCTCAGCCGTGAGCTGCACGTCTGTGTCAGCCACGGATCCAGAGGTTTCACAAATGCCATGGTCAATCCTAGTGCTCACTGTCATCTCCTTTCTGCTTCTATAGACCAGTATCTTAAATAAACACCTTCAAGACCTTATGGAGGGACTGACAGCCAAGGTATTCCGTACTTACAATGCCTCCATCACGCTACAGCAGCAGCTCAAGGAGCTCACTAATCGTAAGTCTTGCCCCTGAAGCTGTGAGGGGAGCAGATCACCCTGCAATACAGACCTGGCTTCCTTGACTGAGCCACAAGTCATATATCTGTTCACCACTTCCTTGTTACAGTTCTCCCAATGCAAATGTCAGGCAGCTGAGGTCTGACCAAAAATCTGCTGTCAGACAATCTTTTGAGGTAGTTGAGCAGCTCAGCACTGGGGCAGAACAGAACTGACTTGTGAGCACACCAGGGTGTGCTTTCCAGGTTATGCCTATCTTTTACCAAATCTGTTTGCTTTTTGTTAATTGTAAGGTGCTGTAGATGACAGGCAAGGCAGGTGCATCTGTAACAGCCCCACGTTTCTTGGCTGCTTAGCCACAACCTCTGCGAGCAGTGCTGCCTTGCACTTGGCAGCTTTACCAAGTGGCCACGTTGGACCTTGTGAAGCCCAGCGGTGTCTGGGCAGGGTGGTCCTGCTGTCCCCTGCTCTCTGAGCATGGCTTCCCCTCTGTTGAGTTGAGATGGTGTCAGTGGTGATGCGAAACATCCAGAAGGAGTTAGGGGCTGGGATGGAAGTGGCCAGGCTTGGGACTATATCTGGAGTGCAGTGTTGGGACTGGACATGGGAGGGGGAGGTTGGTTCTGCAGTGGCTGTGGGACACTGGTTGGGGCAACACACCCTGGAGAACTCACTTGTTCACCACTCTCCTGTCCTTCGCAGCGGATGACAACATCCCAGCAAAGATCCTCTCCTACAACCGTGCCAACAGAGCGGTGGCCATTCTGTGTAATCACCAGAGAGCTCCACCCAAAACCTTCGAGAAGTCCATGATGAACCTGCAGAGCAAGGTACCTCCCCCTGCCCAGCTCTGGGGCAGCAGGGCTCCAAGTGCTGCATCTCAGGAGTCAGCATTCCTTTCCCTTGGGGTGAAAGCAGTCTGCTCCTCCCTGTTGGGAGTTGGTAGTGTGCATCAGAGATGGGCCTGCTTGGAGAGGAGCAGTGAGCTGGAACGGGCTTCTCTGAGTTGTCTTGTACTTGTGAAGAACAAGACCAGACCCTTTTTCTGCCCTTCGTGCTATAGCTGTGTGTTCTGCTGCCACTGAAAGTTGAGAGCAGCAGTCTCTGGCTCTGATCTGTGTCCCCTGAAGAACCTGGAGTGGGCATCCAGCCCTATCATGTGAATCCCAGGCCATTGTCAGTGTGTACATAGTACATTATGCCCCTCTGACTTGACCTCTTCCTTTGCAGATTGTTTCTGGTGAAGGCCATGAGGTCCAAAGGGGTTAGGTCTGTTCCTGGTCTGGCTTTAGAATAACCTTCACAATAAGGAGTTCTGGTTTGGCACTGCAGTGTCCCCTGCTTCCATAACACCTAACATGGCTGCCTTCACCCTAGATCTTAGAGCTTGGGGATGGTTGAACAGGGGCTGTAAAATGCTAAATCTCCCTGACTCCTAAGCTTACTGAAGAAGAACTGCCTGAAGCATTAACACCTTTCAATGTGTAGGATTTGGGGCTGGTTCCTGCTGAGGGATCAGGGATCATCCTTCCACGTAGCCATCACAGAGCTGGTAGTGATGGGATGCAGTGAAGGCAGACAAGCTGCCGGGAGGGTTTTGTTGGCCAGGCCAGACCAAGCCAATTCCTCGGCCTGGTTGGTTGTAGCCGTGTAAGAAAGCTCCCAGCACCAGCTTGTCTCTGGAAATGAGTGAGGCCCTGTTTTCTGAGGGGGATATCTCACCACACTTGGCTGTGCAGTGGCCAGTGGCCTGATTGCTCTGCAGGAGTGGATCTGACTGCTGGTAGATTCTGAACGTGGTCACAAACTGGCTTCCTGGGTCATGCTGCCCAGGGGCGACTGACACAGCTGTCAGCAGCTTTTTCTCAGTGCTGCCATCTGGTTTTGCCTCTCCTAGATTGATGCCAAGAAGGAGCAATTAGCTGATGCCAGGAGGGAACTGAAAAGCGCCAAAGCTGATGCCAAGGTCCGGAGGGATGAGAAGTCTAAAAAGTAAGGCTGGTGTTACTGGGCTGTGCAATGCTCCCAGAAGGGGTCCTTCACCCTGTTTTCCACTTTCTTGGCCTGTGATTTGGGAAGGCTTTCTTTTGCCCTTTTCATTCTGTGCATGAAGAAATGGCCACCCACGGGGTGGTCTGACCCTGCGGTTCCTGACGTGGTCACTCATGCCCAGCCCTCGGAGCTGAGCACCCACCAGTGCTCACCCACCCCGCTGCTGCCCAGGACCAGCGGAGGGGTGGATTCAGTGTGCAGCATTGCTGTCTTCCTGGGGAGCCAGGGCTCACACAATTAATTAATTGCACAGGCACCTCCCTGAGTTCCGCTCTCCCTGTCGGAAGCCCACGGCACAGACGATGTGCTGGGGCTCCGTGTGGGCTCTGCAGAGCAGCCATGGGGGAGCTGAGTTACAGGAGCTCTGAAAGCAGGATCACAGCATGACTTACTGAGGGATACATGGGCTGGTGTGGGAGTGGGTGTAGCATCAGAACAGTTCAGGCTGTTGCTTCCAACCCTTTAAAACTGCTGCTTAAGATTCCTGCTCTGCCTCTTGGAAAATGTCAGTTCCTAATTGCATGTGCTGAGTGTGTTGTGTCACCACCTGTGCTGACACAGCTGCCCTGTGCGGCTGGTGGCATTGCTTACCTTGAGCAGAGTCCCTTTGGGTTCCCACAGTGCTGGCAGGGCATTAGGAATTCAGTGCTTTGTTCTTTGCCACCCCAGGACAGTGGAGAGCAAGAAGAAAGCGGTGCAGAGGATCGAGGAGCAGCTGATGAAGCTGGAGGTTCAGGCTACAGATAGGGAGGAGAACAAGCAGATCGCTTTGGGCACCTCCAAACTCAACTATCTGGATCCCAGGATCTCTGTTGCTTGGTAAGCACCTGCCTGGGGTGTGCTGGGGTGATGCACCCACCCCTTCACCTCTGTCATGTCCCCCCACATAGCAGCAAGGGCAGGGTCTCTGGCCTTCCTTTTATCCCTGACTCTAACGGCGTCTCCTCTCCTGCAGGTGTAAGAAGTGGGGAATTCCTATAGAGAAGATTTATAACAAAACCCAACGAGAGAAATTTGCCTGGGCTATCGACATGGCAGAGGAAGACTATGAGTTTTAACCTGTTTTTATTGAGCTGAATTTTATGGGAAAAGGGAGTAGCCTGGTTTTTAGGGAGATTGATAAACTGTGAGCCTTACTTGTCCTCGGATGCTGGGGAAGGGGGAGGAAAGGGGCAAGTGAGCATCAGATAAAACAGCCAACATCTTGCAGAAAGCATAACCTGGAAATATCCTAAAGGAGCTGAGCCAGTTGTCCTATGGACAACTTATTTAAAACTGTTTCAGAGATCCAAATTCTAGCTGTCTGGTTTGTGTGGTTTTTCTCTTGAGGCAGGGCAAGTGGATGGGGGATTTGTCAACCTTCCGCCAGGCAAATTCACCATCACACTGAGAGCGTGGGAATCTTTAGCTACTGTATACAAAATCCAATTATATTGGTGCGTTTTTACAGTTAGGGTTTTGCAATAACTTCTATATTTTAATAGAAAATGGACTCCTTAACCCCTGCCCTTCCCCTCCCCCTCCCACCCCATTTCAGAATTTAACAAATAAACAAAATTTAAGGAACCCAACGCACCTGTTACAGCTGTCACTATAGTCATGGAAATACCCAAATCTTTTTCAATTTGTCACTTGGAACAGTCGTGGCATTGGAACATGAATTACAAATATCCACCGCATTTGTTCAGAGCAAATCATGATGGGAAATCGGCCTCCTGACTTGAGTGTTCCTATTTTAAATGTGAATTTTTATTTCTTTTTAATTATTTTAAAATATTTAAACAGTTTTCTTTCTTTATGATCTTAAAGATCGTGTAGGTTTGGGGAGCGGGTGGGGGGAGGGGGCCGTGTGATGGGAAGATGTGTGTGGAATTTGAGGACAAGTGAAATTGGAAACAAATGACATTCCCATCACCCTTTGTTCTGAACACGCTCTGTACACTTCCAAGACTATCTACTTTTTAGGTTTGTCAGACTGTTTTACCTTTTTTCCCCCCCTTTTTTTCTAAGCCCCACTCCCCTCTTTTACTTGAAAGATTTTATTGTGTAAAAAGAAGTTTCACAGGTCAATAAATTTCGAGGGAAATGAGCATTGGTCCAAAAAGGAAAATAATCAAGATTTTAGGGCTTTTATTTTTTTCTTTTGTAATTGTGTAAAAAAATTTTAAAAATTAAAAAGCAGAATTTTAATGTGAAACCTTTTTTTGCTATAATCATTAGTCTTAGAGGCATTGTTAGCGTAGTGTGTGTGCAAGACCATTTCCTGCAGCCTTTCCTCAACAAGTATCTTCTATTTTTATCATGAATTCCCTTTTAATCAACTGTAGGTTATTTAAAATAAATTCCTACAACTTAACTGAGTGTTGGCGTCTCTGTGTTCTTTCACCTCTGGCCCTGGGCGTGAGGCCCCTGTGGTCGCTGGGCTGGGGGAGATGGTGGGGTGCAATTCCTGTTCCCAGCCCCAGCAGGAATTCCCTGAAGGATGTGGCCCGTCCCTGCCTTGCTGTGCTTGTGCTGCACCCTCCCTGGTGGTCACTGTGGCTTTCCATGCAGGCACAGCTCAGCAGCACTTTGCTTTGTGCTGGGAAAAGCCTGCCCGGGACAGCAGAGAGAGCAGGAGCAGGGGGAGGCAGTGACACCGGAGCTGCTCTTCTGGTTTCTGTGCTGCCCTTTATTCACCCCCAGCCCTCTGCACAGAGCAGGATGGAGAGAGAGCCGCTCCTTCCCCTTCATGGCTGGGAAGGGCAGGAGGCTGGCCAAGGACACGAGTGATGAGGCTGATGGGTGCATTCTCCTCCCTGGCACTGCGAGCAGCCCTGGCCTGGTGTCCTTGGGGATTGTGGAGCAGACACAGGCCCTGGCTGCTCTCCAAGCACCTCCCCGTGACCCCAGAGCTGGGGTGGGCTCCCAGACCCCCGAGGGTGGCTGTGGGGTCAGGCTCAGCCTGCTGAGGAGCCTCTGGGCAGCCAGCCCCGAGCAGGGCTTCCTGCTGCCCGCTGTGATCTTCCAGGCACTTCGTTGTGGCTGCACAGACTTGGAGTTTGGCAGGAGTTGCCGTTTGCTCTCGGGGGCCTTTCCAAGGTGCAGCGGCGAAAATGCCAGCGGAGAGGGAAAGGGGCTCATTGTGCTCCCGACCTGCCCGTGCCTGAACAATGCAGCCTGTAAAAATATCGTTTCTATTTACACAGCCCTCCTTCCCGCCTGCAGCCCTGGCCCAATTACCCCGTATCTTACAAATTCTCGTATCTTACACCACTGAACAGGGAATTGTTGAATGCAGGGGGAAGGGATGTACTCACACAGAGGGGATCCCCCACCGCAGCATTGCTGCTGGCAGGGCCACCTTCTCCCTGGGCGTGGTGGGGCGCTCGGGCCAGGCTGGGAGATCAGAGCTCTGCCTGGAAGTGCAAGGCCAGGCTGATGTCCTAGGCTGGAGCGTGCTGTGCCTCTCTCTGTCAGCCAGAAGGAGAAGGATGTTGGTGCAAAAGCCACCCTTGAAAATGCACCCAGCTCCCTCCCAGCACTGGGAGCACAGGCTCTGTCGCAGGCAGGGAGCTGAGGAGGGTTTAATCTGTGGTTTTGCCTGTAGCATAGCAGGGTGAGGACCGCACACCCCCCACTTTCCATGGAGAATTCCCAGACCCCACTGATTGACTGTGCAAACAGAGAAATGGCCACAAACGTGCCACATCCTGACTCGCACCCCACCGCTGCAGCGCCCGCACTTGCCTGCCCCAGTGCCACCACCCCACTTTGGCTTTCCTGTCCCCCAGCAGGGCCTGTTTGGCACCCAGGGAAACTGAGGCAGCAGTGACAGGACCGGTGGAGACAGCAAAATGTAGGTTTGAACTGGATCTTGTGCATCACAAGCCCATGGACAGGGCCTGGCAGCCGAGGGGAGGTGCAAACGCTGCAGGATGCAGCCCCATCCCCCTTGAAGTCTTACAGGATTCCAGGGTTGAAAATTGAAACCAGGTGAATTCGATATTAAAAAAGTGTGTGCTCCCCGTGCAACACTGGGGAGTGGGGACAGGGAACCAGGAGCTGTAGTGGCTTTCTCACCAGGTGCTGGTTGACATCCAGAGGGACCTTGCAATGCCTGGAAGGGGCAGGCGGCCGTGGGGGGAGGCAGCCTGCGGGCACGGCTTTGCCCAGCTGCTCGGAGAGCGTGCGGCACGCTGCCGGCACCGCGCCAGCATCCGCAGCAGCTCCGCAGCCCCGGGCGGCTCTGCTTTCCATCCCCGGCACAACTCTGCGCTGTGTCTGCCAACACCAGCCCGGGCAGGAGGCAGCTCCGCACCGCCTTCCCTCAGGGCTTTCCAGATCCTGCTCCCCGCAGCACCAGGGAAGCTCTTCCCCCACGGTGATTTTCTCAGCCCATGGGCTGGTGTTGTTTACCCACCCCAGGCAGCACAGAGCAGGTGGGAATGAATAAATAACCTGGAGAGCGGCATCTCTCCCAGGGATTGCACCACTCGTTCCGGGCACCCAGGGCAGGAAGGGGCTGCATCCATTCCCAGACACTGGTGTCAGAGGGGTGCTGGGCTGCAGGGACCCCCCACACTTGCCTGCGGGGTGGCCTCAGAGCGCTGTGTCCCTGGATTTTGTTCCCCAGGCCTTCAGCATGCCTGGGGCTGTCCTTAAGCCAGAGGTCACCTGGCCGTTGGCCTGTTCCTGGTGGGAGGATGCAGCTGCTCCACGAATCCTGCAGGATATGGGGGATGGCATCCCGTGCTTCGCAACTGTGAAGGGGGAGGTGCTGGGGCCACTCCGAGGGGAAAATCCCCTTTTTCCCAGCGGTGTTTGCAAGGGGAGGTTGCAGAACCCCCAGGCTTCCACAGCCACATGATGAACACAACCCAGGGCATTTCTTCAAAAGCAAAACAGGAATATAATGGAAGCTTTTGCCACCCTGAGGGGTGGGGGTGATTTTTCACAGCCTGGCTGGTTCAGGAGCTGGGAGCACCAAATGGGGCTGTCAGGCAGCAGGCACACAAAGGCTGTCAAATTTCCTGTGCTGTCAAATTAAACAGTGGAATTCCTTGGCGTGCAGCATCTTGGGCACAGAGACCCAATGCAAGGCTAAAAGATGACCAGTCAAGCTTGGAAAATAAAAAATATCCATTGCAAACAGCTCATTGTAAACCACATCCTCCACGTGCTGGCCTCAGCCACCCTGAGCTCCGGAGCTGAGGACACACCTTGCCAGGTGCTCTCCATCATCACGAACAGGCAGTGTTTGGGAGCGAGGGAGTTACCTTTTCTGCTTCTTCGATGGCCACACTCTCTTCTCAGGTTTTGCCCTCAAAAACAAGGGTGTGCCCATAATGCTCGGCTATTTTAAGACCACTGGGAGCCAGCTGCTTCCTGCCGGTCCCAAGCAAGGCCATTATACAAGCCAGGAGCAACTTCCCCGGCGGCCACAGCAGCTCACCCCAGAGAGAATGAGGCCCAGAGTGCTGTGCCAGCTCCAAGCACAGGCTCCAGCGGCTCTGGCTCAGCTGAGCACATCCCCAGCACCCTTACAGTGCTGTTGTACACTGCTCATTTTTCTCAGGGCAGGTTTAGGCTCTTACCCTGGTGTGTCTGTCCTTGCCTGTTTGATGCCCAGATGCCAGGTAGGAACCTAAACATCCTTATAGGGCTCCTAGTGTGTGTGCACACGTGTGTGCTGGGGAACGTATCTTCGGAGGCAGGTGAAGCAGTAGGACAGACGGAGCTGCTCACATGCGGGATGCACTCAGGGATGGGCCCCTCACTTAGAAAATGATGCCCCTCCCAGTCCCAACCATGAGCTGGGGGGGTGAGATAAGGACTGCTGAGCACAGGCTGCCTTGCCATGGGCCTCTGGACACGTCTGTATGTATGCGTGTGTATTCACAGAATCATTAGGTTCGGAAAAAAGAAAAAATCATAGGATCATTAAAGCTGGAAAAGTCCTCTAAGGTCATCAAGTCATATATATATATATATATGTATATGCATACACATATATTTGCATTTATACATATATATGTATGTATGCATTTATAGATGGGGTACACCCCCTCCAACCTGTCCCTTTCCCTGCTCTCCTGCAGCAGAGATGTGCTTGACTTGGGCAGACTGTCATCTGCCAGGCTGGGAGATGCACAGGCCACTGGAGCCAGGACACCGTGCCCAGCCTGGGACAGCCTGAGCACCCAGTGCGCCACGGGGTGCCCTGATGGAGAGAAGGGCACAGGGAAGAAGGTCAGCGGCACACAGAAAGGGGAATTGCAGGCTTTAGCCACATGAATGGAGCAAACTGCACCGAAACGCTTCCCAATTCAACCACTTATCCCCTCGCTAACCCTGCTTTTGTGTGGCCTCTAACCCTGTTTTTTTGTGGGGCCGGAGAGCAGCTGGAGAGTGTCCAGTGACCCCCGGCTCCCTGCAAGTTCCCCGGGGGCGGGATGCCACAGGCCACCCTGCAAGCCCCATCCCGCTCTCCATGCCAGCACAGATCCAGCTGGGATCCGTGCGGAGGAAACTACAGCAAACGCGGACCTGGCTTCATCAAGAAACCACACCAGGGTGCCAGCGGCAGCCTTTCCGAGGGGTCTGTCCCCAGGAAAAGCCACCGTGGGATGCAGTGCTGGGACCCCACATGTGCCACGGCAGGATCCCACGCAAACCCTGCTGCGGGTGCTGCTAAGGTATCCTGGGCTGTGGGGTGTGTGGCACACGGCGGACCTGTGGGGTGCAGGGTGGCCCCCCAGGCGTGCCACGGGGTGCAGAGCCCCCCGGCTCCCCAGGCGTGCCACGGGGTGCAGAGCCCCCCGGCTCCCCAGGCGTGCCATTGCGGAGGGCCGCGCGGTCCCCAGCGTGCTGGGTGGTCTGTGGCACCGGCATCCCGCACCACGGGAGGGCCCCCCCCCCCCCGCTCCCCCGCGGGCCGCTGGGCGGGGATGCTCCGGCCCCCGAGCCCCTCGGCCGGCAGCACCGGGGTGCGCGTCCCTCCCG
>VZTF01003064.1:1034332-1076797 GCA_013397755.1 Cnemophilus loriae
GAGGGGCGGCAGAGGGGCTGCGCTCCCTCGGGCGGGGGTGCGGGGCCGGAGCCCTCCCGGGAGCCGCCGTTCGGGGAGCGCCGGTGGCGAGGAGGAAGGGGAAAAAATGAAAAATAGTGAACCCCCAGGCTCTCCGTGCCCGGCATCTCTCCGCGGACAGCCTGGGGGGCGGAGGGGGGGCCGGCCCCGGCCGCCCTGTGTACGGGGGATGCGCGGGCCGGTACCGCCGCTGCCCCCGCCCAGCGCCGCCTCGCAACTTTCCGCATCCCTGTTCGGCACCAAACTTCCCCGAGTGTTTTCCCGGGTGGTGTTTTCCCGGGTGTTGCCTTGGCGAGCAGCACCTAAGGGCCGTAGGGAGCCTCAGAAGGAGGCAGGATTAGCGTGAGCCCTTTTGCGGTTGCACGTCGGAGCAACAGATGAGACCAGTCGGAAAAGGTAAAAAAGTAGGAAAACCAACCCTAAATATTGTACTGTAGTTCTGTCCTCTTCCCTGTTGCCCTCTGCACGTCAGCCCGAGGGTGATGGCACAGGCTCAGGTGAGCGCGGTGCTGTTATGGCAGCACCACGCTGTCCCCAGGTTCCCGTGCTGGATGGGGACGAGGACAGAGGAAAAGATGCGTAAGAGACCTGAGTGTAAAACCACAAAGATGAGTGGGGAGAGGTGAGATCTGGCATGCTGTGCACTCTTATCCTCGGTGCTGGTTTCCCAGGTTCTCTTAAATTATCTTTCCCGCCCCCGTGTGCACCAGCATGAGGACACAGTCTCTGTTCTGTGCTGGACGTGAGGAAGAGGGGACGTGCACGAAGGCCAGGTGGTGGGAGAGCTGGTGCTGGCCGTGGCACTGGCCTTCCCCATGCTGAGGGGTGTGACTGAGGCCCAGCAAGGCCAGGCAGGGGTTGTCATCTCTCCTGGCATGTGCTGCTGGTCCAGGGTGGAAAGATGTTAGTACCAGGGGCTCAGATGAGGAAAGGGCATGGAGATGATGGCTACATCTCTGTGGCAGGTCCACAAAATGCCAGTTTGGGGCTTTGGTTTGCTTTAAGACCCTTCGAGTCCTCTACCTTCTGCCCTGTGGTGTCTCCAGGCAGATCTGGAGGGAGCCTTGGGCTCCTTTAGCATCATGAGAATGTGAAGCTCCCCCATCTCTTTCCTCGAATGGCCTCTAGGAGCGAGGAGGCAGTGTGAGAGGGGGGAGAGAGCAACATTCTACTGACCCTGGGCTTAAGTTCTTCTCAAACTAAGGCACAGCAAACGTTAGTTTTGCTGGGGAGATTCTGGTCTCGGGCAGAGCCAACAGATAGTGTGCTCATGGTGGGACAGAGGTCCCCCCTGGTGCCTGCATGGGTGATTGTTCCTGGGGACAGACCTAGGTGTGTCCCTGTAACCTGTGACCTTAACTGGGGGGAAATCTAGAGAACTTCAGCTTCTGTACCAGAACTGTGGGCGTAACGATGATAAATCCGCGGCTGCAAGGAATTCTTGTGCTGTGCAGACATCCAAGAGCAGACCAGTGAAAGCAGAGTGAGTGTCCCAGGGACCGAGATGATCGTGTTTCTTTTAATGTCACAGTGGAAAATTCCTTACTGTGCCACAGGCGAGTTGTCTGGCTGGTGCTTTTGGGCTCTGGGCTCCCCAAGTACCTCCCACCACTTGTGGTGTTCCCATACTACGTGTGACCCTCCCAAGGGGCAAGGTGGGCCTTGCTGGACACAGAGGACATCAGACTGAAGAGCTGCTGTATCTTCAGCCCCATCTCTCTGATGCCAGATGCTTTCCCCGTGGCCCTGTGGCTCTCACCTGAGCATCTCACCCTGTCCTCAGTCCCCTCCTGTGGTGTCACCCAGCACCCTGAGCTCACAGGGCTGAGGAGCAGAGCTTTGCTTTAACACTTCCTGGACAGATCTGGGGGAGCTCCAGGTGGAAATATCAGGCTATGTACACAAACAGTGACTGGGTTTCTAGGCAGGCAAGGCAAAGCCACGGGATCGATGGCCAGCAGTACTAGGTTCTTGGCCAGCTTCCCTATTTGTATCTAGATGTGCCTTCTGGGCAGAAAAAGGATGCCAGGGAAAAGCCAGGTGTGTGACAGCTCCACTTCATGTGGCAAATACACCAATGTATTCCCCTCCTGGCTCATCCCCTTGAGGTCAACATTGCCATGGCCATGGTGGGAACCAGAGGGGGAAGTAATCGGGGGTTGAGCTCATCACTTTCAGTGCAGGGTAGTTCCAACCACGAGCAATGACTGATCCAGTTCCCCCATGACAAGACAAGCCATGCCAGCCTGGGGAGCGGTAGGTTGGGACTGGTAGGAAGATGGGGTTTTGCTTTTTGTGGTGGTACTGGTTCGGCCCCAGCTTGCACTAAGAGGAGAGTAGCCAGCTGCCAGGAGGTGAGATGTTCCTTCCCATGGAACAGCATCTCCACCTAACAGTGTCTGGGGGCTTTCAAGTCAAAGATTGCTGTGTTCACGCATCAGTAATGGATGGATGTTCTTGTGTTTCTTGAGACCTGGAGACCACCAGGGAGCTTTAGACCACCCTGGATACGAGTTAATTGTCTAAGTAGGAATGATTCTGGGTTTTTATCCATTTCAGAACAGGTGAATATCCACAGTATAACACATTTGGAGGTTTTGGGCTCGGGGCATGTCTGTGTGGATGGCCATGTCTTGGAGAGGTCTGTCTCCATGGACACCAAGTGTAGAGGATCTGTGCTCCTTTCTCTGCTCCTGGTGGGTTGTAAAGAAAGGAGATGTGTATTTGTCCCAGGGAGGGGTGGGCAAAGATGGGGGACCTGGCTCCATGGCTGACAGTGTAGGGAAGAGCACAGCTCCCGTGGCTGCAGCTTGGGAAGCTCCTGTTGCATGGTGGGCAGGGACAGAGGGTCAGCTGGTTCATCTGCAGGTGGCCTCAAGCACATGGGCTAAAGCTGCAGTGGGCCGGGAGGAGAGGGCTCTGGGCACAGACACTGCTGTCGTGCCTTGGTGTGGTGCTGCTCATTTCAGAGCTTTGCCGTCACTGTCAGAGGAGTCGTGGAGCAGCTGCTGCCCCAGGATCTGCGGGGGCTGGTCTGTCAGTACTTCTGATCTCTGCTGAACTCGGGGGGGTTGCAACAGGCAACCAGTGCTTTGCCTTAAAAACATTGTTTGGGTGGTGTTTGGCTTTCTGTGCACGCTGATGTGGAGCTTAGAGGGGAGCAGAGCCTGAGGAAGCTGAAGGTCACCCCACTGCTGGAGAGAGGTCCAGGGAACCCCTGTCCTCTGTGCCTTTGGTGCCTCATCAGCATGGTGCTGTCGTTCTGAGTTCCCTCACCCTGCCGTGCTGCCGTGCCCCTTTATTTCAAGTTACTTACTGAAGCAAGCAGGGTCTGACTGGCCTCTGCAAGGAACTTTTGGCACTTAAGGACGAAGGCCTCTGTGTGCTTCAGCATCTCCTAACAGGAGGGAGGCTGGACCAGGGGGATGCTGGCTGGGGAGGAGCCTGTGTAGATGTGGCACCTGGGGACATGGTTCAGTGGTGGACCTGGCAGTGCTGGGTTAATGCTTGGGCTTGATGGCCTTAGAGGACTTTTCCTACCCTAATGATTCTACGATTCTGTGAAGGTTTGGGTGGCATCACCACATGTGCTGTAGATGGACAGGTAACCAGCTGGCCTCACTGGCCACCATGAAGCGGCCCAGCCTTGCCTGCCCATGAGCCAGGAGGTGCTGAGAGACCGAGAGCACCAAGGGAGCCCTTGCTGGTGTGACAGCCCTCTCCTCGTCCCCCGCTTTGTGACCCTTGTGTAGTGCTTTGTGAGCGCTGCATAAAGAGTGACCTTGTGTGTTGGCTGTCACTGTGTGTGTCCCCCACGTCTCCCCTCCGTGAGCAGCTCCGGCTCAGCAGCGGGCAGAGCAGGGCCTCCAGCCAGCTGGGCTGCCTCATGAAGAGCCTCTTCTCTTGGACAGGACCCTGCTCTTTGCTGAGCTCTTCAGCTCACTCCAGAGTGCTGAGAATCTCCATGAGCTGAGGGCTGCGGAGGAGGGAGAAGCTCCCCTGGGCAGGAAGCCTTTCCCTTTCCAAAGCAGTTGCCTCCTCTTGTGCTTTTTCAAAACTGTGCAAAATGCAATCCTGGTTTGAGCCAAAAACAAAAAAAAAAAAAGCTTTTTTTTTCAATTAATACTTGTTTTTATCCATAGGGTTCCAGCCAGGTTTAATTACCAACGCATTGCTTTCTTGCTAATCAACTCTGCAGAGGGCCTGGCTGCTACAATAGGAAGAGTGCTAATAATTTTCTATTCTTTTTGTTAATCATCCAGAGCAAAGTAGAGCTAATCCCTCAAGTCAGTTGTCTTTCATGCATTTATTTTTTTTTAACTTCCTGTGTTAACTGATTCTTTATTTTTTAATAAAAAAGGGTCTTGCATTCTTACCTTCTCATGCTGGGGGGGTTATAGGCCAGCTTCAAATTGAACTGTTTGCCTTGAAACACGTCAGAAAATTCAGAGAGTTTGCTCAGAGAGTGAGCTGAAAATTTGGAGCAGATGTTTGTTTTATAGGGGAGAGAGAGGAAAAAAAAACTACCTCAAAAAACCCTGGTTGCATTCTTGCTTTCAGTGAAATGAGCTCAGTCCCTTGGAGGTGGAGAAAAGCCATCGCCTGTGTAAAAGAAAAGAAATGAGCTGTAAAATATTAATGCAAAGTGGCTCTGAAGTGTGGCTCGTACTCGCCTCAGCCGCTTCAAGCACCAACCTCTTTCATTAGTCCTCTGGCGCACAGCTTTTTCCTTTTTAATTATGTTTTTTTGGGGCCATTTGCTTAAGCTGAGGAGCTTGGAGCTCTTAAGAAGCAAGCAAGCCAGAAATGGTTTTCAAGGATAAAATAACTTCAGAGCGGGCTCCTCTTGGGTTGCAGGATGGCTCCTGCACTGGAGGGTCCCCTGCTGCTCCACCACCCACGGATGCAGGATGCAGCCCCTGCAGTGGGCAGGAACGGGAAGAGGGAGCTCCCCCTGAAGTGCCTGGAGCAGGGGGCTGCAGAATGGCTGGGGTGGGAAGGGGAGAGCGTGGCTTGTGACTGTCGGGATGGTTGAAGCTTCCCCTGCTGACACTCTGCTGTGGGAGTTCCTTGAGGGCAGGTTTCTTGTGTTGTTACCAGTCCCCTTCCTGCTTACGAGGGCATTTGTGCTACACACAAAGCGAGCTCTGCTCTGCCTTCACCTCCAAACTGAAACAGCTTCTCCCCTCACTTTCACATCCCTCTGTCATCCCATTTTTACTCTTGGTAGCATCTTCCAGGAGGAGCAGGTTAGAAGACCCCTGCTCATGCAGTAAGACACGTTACCTCCTCCCTTGGCATCTCGAAAGCTTCTCTGCAACCTGGAGAGCAGCTGGAAGTTGGCTGGCTGGGAGGCCAGTGTTTTCCTCTAGTACCTGCACCCACGTCATCCATCCATCTGGTTCCTTCCTCTGCCAGTCAGCCACGTGGAAGGAATTGGCTTAAGGGGTGCAAGCCCACTAATTAGAATGTGCTGGAGAGGTTTTGCATAGTGTTGGACCGATTCTTTCTCACCCACATCAAGGGACTGAGTGTTTCAGGGCTTGGCTTTCTCTTTGCCTGTTGGCTGGACACCATGTGTGGCGACAGGAGCACCTGAGTGAGCTGGATCTGAGCATCTGGCCTCGCAGAGTGCGTGCAAAGAGGTGCCACGCTCAGCTCCATCACCTCCCGTCGCCGGGGGCAGTTCCGTTGTGGGATTTTATACAGGACTTTAATGTGCCCCATCTCCAAGCTGAGGAGCTGAGCCAGCAGTTGCCCAGCCCAGCGATCTGTGATCTGTCTGCTGCTCCGTTTGAGCTGCCTTGCCTGCACAGAGGGGATGGTCATCCTTATCTCAGAGCGTTTGCTTGGCTCCGTTATCTGATCGCAGTGGCTGTGAACATCCCCAAGACACGCTGACTGTCATCGATGCCCGTGGCCCGTCCCCCTGTCCCCGTGTGAGCGGGCGCGTGACCGCCTGCATATCTTAGAGATTGCAGACACAGGAGGAAAGGCTCTGCAGCCTTGGCAGGAGTCAGTGCTAAAGTCCCCAGCCCTGAGCAGTCCTGAGGTCCCAGTCCCCAAGTGCTGCGTGTGGCAGAGCAGGCTTGGCCGCTGAGTTGCCCAGGAGTGCAGACGTGGTGTAAATTTTGTGTTCCTGGGAACCTGGGCATTGCTCTTTGGCTGGGACCTTCCCCTCCAGAGAGCACTGGTGCTCTTGTGTCCCTTTGGAACTGGCCAGGTCAAACCAGTGTGCCCTGATGGGCAGCCTGGCCAGGATGCAAAACTTAGGAACACTTGGAATGGAGCAGGCGCTCTCAGAACAGGCTTGTGACTGCCTTACAGTTTTGGCTACATCACACAAACTTCTGCTTGAGTTGCAGACTTACTGATGAGCTGCAGCAGCTCGGCCCATGGATGGCAACTTCAGAAGCTGCTGGAAGTGGAGCACGTTTGACTGTGTCCAACTCCTCTGTCTCTGCCAAAGTGGGATCCTGCTGGGGTTGGCTTCACAGACAGTTTGTGCTGAGCATCTCATCCAGGCCATGGGACTGGCTGGCAGGAGCGGTGAGATCTCTTCCAGATCAGCCTGTGACTGCTGTCCTGCAGGGCTGTAGGAATACCCCAGCACCACACTGGTGCTGGGCTGTGGTCTGGTAGGTGAAGAGGCCAACAGTGACAGTCTGTGCTTAATGCTGGGTCAGCCAGGAGCTGGGCTGGTGATTTTGGGCTCAGAGGTGTGTGACAGTGGCTCTAGGAGCCGTGTGGCCTGGCAGGGCTGCAGCCAGCCGCCGTGCTGTGTCCCTGCTCCCAAGCTGCTGCAGGTTTGGTGAGACCCAGTGTAAAGCTCACAGTGAAGGAGGGTGTGGGCAGTCCAGGAAGAGCTTGCAGCGTGTGGTGAGGAGGTGTGGGCCTTTGAGCACAGAAAACCTGAGCAGTTCTGAGTTTAAAAACCATTGGCTGAACCTTACCATACAGTAGAAGGAAATGGGTGAAGTCAGTGGAGAAGAATTTTTACTTTTCTAGTGTTCTCTGAGGTTTAAGGACAGTAGAAATCAGAAAATTTTGAAGCTCTTACAATGCTTTTGAAAAGTTCCCCCCCACGTCCTCCCTTCTTCCCATTGGCCAAACAGGCTTGGAGCGTGGATGGTGGAAGATGATGGTGAAATAAAGCAACTGCAGGGATACCTGTCTAGAGAAGGACAAAAGGAGACAGGTCTGGGTGTTCAGCAGATGTACAGCAGCTGTGTGGAGAGAGCTGTGTGGTGCCTGACATCCAGGGATGCCCACGGAAAGCTGTGGCTGCCCCAGCAAACCTGTGAGGCTCCTCAGCTCACTTGGTCGTGGTGTTTGCTGCTGCTGGCTCTGCTGCTGGTATCCCACATGAGATCAGTTTAACATCTAGCACAGCCTCTGCCGGTGACTGCATCCTGCCTGCACGGGGGTGGGTGGGTGATCTCATGGCTTTTCCCTGCTCATCTGTTCCGCCAAGCGCGGTTTCGCTCGGAGGTGTTACATCAGACAGTGGTGGGAGGGGATCTTCCAGACTGGGGAGAGCCCTTAGGAAGGGACATAGTGACAGCAGCCATTCCTAAAGGGACTCTGTAGTGCTGGAAAAAGCTGTCCTTCTAAATGGTTTTAATCTTGTAAGTTTTGAGTATTCTTATTTTGCACAAAGTGCTGTTTTGCATGGAAAAAGCTTTTGGCGTTGAGTCCAGTGAGAAACTTCCTCATTTCTGAGAATTTTCAGCCTTTCTGAAAATCCCCCAGCACTTGGAACTCTAGGCCAGGGCTGTCAGCTTCTGATCTGCCAGGCTCATCCCTCCTGTCCCAGGTGTCCTTATCTCTGAGCACCTTGCTGCCTCTGGATCTGTCCTTGTCATCTGTTGAACACCTTGGTACAAGGGATGGCAGGAGGATTCGGGATTGTGGAGCACCCTGAGCACCCAAACAGACATGGGCTGATGTCTCTAGCAGAAGCTGGCCACTCTAAATCTGTACAAGTCAGCAGAGCTTTCGGGTGCTGCCAGCCCATACTCTGAAAGTCTCTGTGATTTTCAATCTGCTTTTTAGCTCCATCTTTGCTGTCCCTGTGGTCTGGTGGCTCTTTAGCCTGATCTGGGGTCCTGAACTTGGCTGGCTGGGGAGCAATATAGAAACCTTTCCAGAATCTGGGATGGAGCTCTCCCTTGTTTTCCTCGCAGCTCCTCCAGTCTGTTTGCAAACATTTGTGGTTCTGAGGTTTTGGTCAGTCCCCTCTTGTGCTGTCAGTAGGGTGCCCCAGAGCATTCCTGGCTGCTCAAGCCAGGCAAACCCGTGGTGCTGGTTTAAAATCATCCCGGGGAAGGTCATGGTCCAGCACATGATCTCCTGTGATGTGGGATGCTGTGCTGAGCTGTTAGCCCACTGGCCTTAAGGATACGGTGGCCAAAAGCCCCAGCAGAAGGGGGAGGACTGTCAGGTCCTGTTTTCTCCCCAGCAGGTTGTGTTTTCTCCCCAACCCATTAGAAACACATTTATTTTCTTCTTCTTGGACTATGACTCTTTTTTTCCTGCCTTGACATACGGAATCCCAGAGCTGTGCTGCCTTGTGTTTGCAGCTCACCCCCATCCTTTATCCATGTGGGGGTTGTGCAGGACTCCTGTCTTCCCAGTCATGGTCCTTTGGGAAGTGACCTACTGGCTGAACTGTCTTAGGGACAAGGGTTGCCTTTTCTGCCAGCTCCAAACTCCATCCCCCAGGAGGTGGATGTGTGGTGTGTCCCACGCACTGCCAGGATCCCAGTGCCTGGAGGGATGGCTGCAGGAGGGCCACTGTGCTCTGGGTGACACACAGCGATGCTGCGGATAGGCTGCTGCCTCCTGACTCCGGGAGCTGCTCCAACTGTCCTGCTCTCCGTCTTTGCTGGAGCTCCTCTGATTCCCTCTGTGGTATCCTGTGCTCCTCTCCTCCTGGGCTTGCCCCGTGCAGAGCCCCATCCTGCTCCCTTTGAGCATCACCCCGTGGAAGGGCCACACCAGCCAGGGCTGGAAATCGCCGCATCAAGGAAGGCTGTCACTGCAGGCTGTGCTCTGCAGGGACACTGGGTAGAACAGCTGCTTGAGAGTCCTTTTCCTGTTTACTTGCTCCCAGAAGTGCTGATGGTGTGGTGATTAAAGGACATCCCCCCTGTATGTGCCGGTGCATCCTTTGTTCCTCCTCACCTCTGGTGGTGTAACCCTCAGCCCAGGTCAGATAACGGGGCTGGCTGCAGGTGGGGGCTTGGCCATGTTGGTAGCAGGGAATGTCCGAGAGGACTTTCACCCCCTTGGCTCCCTGCCCTGGAAATCTGCGCCCCATAAATCTGCTTCCCAGCTGGCAGGAGGTGGGGCGGGGACTGGCTGGGTTTGTTTGCTGAGCATTTGGGCATTGCCTGTCAAGGTCCTTCTTGGTGTGAGGCTCCCCTGGGCTCATCAGAGCAGAACACAGAGCCTGCTGCCTCGTCTCTCCAAGCTCCTGTGCTTGGATACTTGTCCCTTAGACATTGCTCATCCTCTTGTGGCTCCTCTTGCCAGGATTCCAGAGCACTCTGGATACCCCGTTCTCTCCTGAGCTTGCAGTCCTTGTCCTTTTAATTCCTGCCAGCTCACAGCCCTCCTCAGCTTCAGAAGACCAAAAGGCTGTGTCCCTGGTTCCAGAGCAGACCCCAAGCAGTGCCAGGGCAGTGGGGAGTTGGCTCTGCTTGTCTCTATATCCCAGCAAGGCAGCAGAAATTGATTTTTGTTGTTTTATTTTTTTCTCTTCCATGTCTCACATGTCCTGTAGTGCCTTGTGTCAGCCTGTCCTCAAGGTCTTGCTGCTGGTTGGAGTATTGTCCCTGTTATCTCCAGCAGCTCCGGCGCTGGGGCACGTTGTGAGGAGGTCTAGAGGTGAGGACATGAAATTTTTGGAGCATTGGTACATCAGGTTTGATATGAACCATGGAGCAGGTTGGAGTACAAGCAGAAAGAGGTCTCCAGTTCTGGGGACCAATTAAATCCCAGGTGAGGTCATTTAAAAAAAAGAGCAATCCCAAGTGGTTTCACACCATCACCATGAGCTTCTGCTTCTCCCCCATAAACTGAAAATGCTGTCACCTGCCAGGGCAGTGTGTGGCTTGGACAGTGTCTGCTCAGTGCCTGGACATCTTCAGTGGGATGGTGCTGTAAGGAGGTGCCATTGGCTGGTTATCCCCCAAAATCTTGCCTTGGTGTTGGAAGGTGAAGCCAGCCCAGGGGGGTCCCATCGTGGTTAGTGCAGATAGAACAAATCTGGCGGAAAGGGAAGAGGAGAGTCACTGTTTCCATTTCTAACCACACTGGGCCATGTTTGATTTCACCAGCAGCTGCTCTGGTAACTTTGTGTCTGGTTCGTGCTGGGGTGGGTGGAAGGGACTCAGGTGGAGAATCTGAGGAGGAGGAGGTGACAGGAGGAGGTGCCTCCCTGCATTTATTGCTTGAGATGGTCCAGCCCTTAGGCCTCTCCGCAGACAGCGGCACAGAGGCAGATCGAGGGGAGGGCACACATCTGGAAGTCACATCTGTGCTCTGGCAAATACTCAACCCTGCTGGTCTCAGAAGAGCTTTTGAGTTGAGCATGGGGTAGGAAGAGGTCAGGCTGTTGTGGTGACCTCGAACAGCTCCGCAGCAGATGGGATCTCTATCCTATCCTTTCTGCCCAGCGTTGCTCTCACACTGCAGAGCTCGAGCCCTGGGAGGGACAGGGACCAGCCACTTCCCTGCTGCCCACTGAGGGTCCTGGCCAACAGGCACCTCTGTTGTTAAGTCGCTGTCACAGAAACTTGATCGCGTCGTCTGGTGGGGTGGATGAAAACTGAGTCACAGCATCTGAACATCACTGACATTTGCTGCCACTGTGACAAATCTTTTCTGTCCTTTGATTTTCACTCCTCGCCTTTGTGTCCTGTCCTGTGGACAATGTGTGGTCGCTCTTGTCTCCAATTGCTTTGTGACAGGGCACGAGCCCTGGCATGAAAGTTGAGAAGGCACCTTTTTTGAGTGCAGAAATCCCCAAAATTCTCCAAGGAGAGCTTCCTGCTGTTGGACACTCAGGCCCCCACATCCACCCGTGAATTTCCTTACAGCTGTGCATCCACTCTGGAGGGAGGAAGAGTGGCAGAGGCAGGAGCTATGCTCACAGATCTTCATCCCATCCTCCCTCCGGTTTATTCTGCTCCTTTAAGGTCATTGCATTTCTCAGGCAGGCAGGGCTGAGGGGGATGGAACCCACGATGCCATGCAGAAAAAAGGTCACCTTGGGGGTGGATTGTGGAGCCTTCCCTAGACAGGCTGTCCAGAGCACCAGTGCTGAGCTTCCCCTTTCCAGATGAGTCAGTGGAACTTTGTGCCTCTCAGACAGGGCAGTGACTGAAGGGTCTCTCTGCTGGCTGCCACTGGCCTAATTTCATCTGGGACAGGGACACCAACATCTTCAGAGCAGCATCTGTGCAAGCAAAAACTGAGGCTTTACCTCAGCTGGAGCGGCTCTGCCTCTCTTTGGGGTGGAAATGTGCTCCCATGTCCTGTATGGTGACAGTGCAACAAGTCCAGGGCTCTCACAGGTGCCCGCCTTGCGTGTGGGAGTGGGTACAACCAGCAGCCCTGGATGCCCAGCTTGGGATTTGGTTCAAAACCCCACAGCCTCACAAAGACAAAATTTCCAGGAAGGACAAGAGGGAGCCCCAGTGCATTCCAGAAAGATTGCTGGAGCCTTTGCCTGGCATTTGCCATCTGCTGCCTGTCTCCTTCAGCTCCCCACCACTGGCTGTGGGCAGAGGCTGTGAGGCAGCAGCATCCTGCTTTGCTCACTTGGAGGATCAGCTTTGGTCTTTTACTCATATTTTCTTGCAGCTAAGGGTGAGCGGGAGAGATGTGCTGACGATAACAGGTCAGGCAGCTGCCAGCCCACAGCTGCCTCTGGTTCTCACAGCAAGAGGATGTTCAAGAGCTCTTGAAGGCCACCTGTGTGAGGCTGACGCTGGCAAGGCAGCCTGGGAAGAGGCCACTGTGCCCTGTAGAAGCAATGTCTGGACAGGAGCTCTGCCTCCCTGCTCCAGCCCCTAACGTGGGATATGTGTGGGGTGGAGGAGGGAAGATTCCTTCCTCACATCCTCTCCTCCAACCCACTGAGCGATGTGGCAGCGCAGCGTCTCCTAATCTCCCTGCACATCTCCTGTAACTTCCTCTGCAGGTGATAAGGATTTTGGAGGGGGGGACAGGGGAGGGAGGAAGAGGAACTCAGAAGCCACAGGACATGTAACCGGGGGGCACGGCAGCGGCAGGCAGAGGCTCGGGCAGGAAGCCCCGGTGCCCACAGAGCAGCCAGCGTGTCCCCGTGTGCCTTGCGTGGGCTGCCCGGGGCACGCTGCTGGCACTGCTGCCCAGGTGCCACTTCCCAGGTGGTGTTTAAGCTCTCTGCCAGATCCTCTCACTCCACATTGAGTGATGGGGATTGCTGAAAGGTGAGCCAGGATCTGAGTTGGGATCCAGGCTAGCCCCAGTCACCCTGGCTAATCAGGAGCTCCCTGTTGTCCCATCTCCAGCCCACTGAGCTATTTTTTCTCCCAGCATCTCCTCTCCCAAGGTGCTTTCTGCTTGGATGTTGCTGCCTCTGGGGTAGTGCTATTAAGACAGTTGCTTCATAGCAAAATCAGTGGCTTGGAGAAAAAATCCAGTTTGCTGATGCAGGTGAGATGATGCACCTTGTTAGAGCAGCCTGAGACACAGCTGAGCTGAGTCTGGAGGACAAAATATCTTTACCTGCATCTTTTCCTGAGGCAGAAGTACCACCTGCAACAAGAGCAGTGGGACCCGGTGGTCCTCTGGGCACCAGGATGGCTCCTCCCTGGGACAGCAAGGGAAGTGAGAGAATGTTTTACAGGGATTTTGGTGCCTAACTGAAAGGGCAGAGTGGCCTTTTTAGTTCATAGAGGGTGAGGGATGCTCCGGGGCACGAGGTGCTGCTGGTTTGGTGATTGTTGGCCTCCGTGGATGCCTCAGCCGGGCTCCCTGCCCTCTGAAAAACCAGTTAAGGTCAAATGAGAGGCCTCAGCTGGTTTCTTGTTGTCCTGCCTGGATAAGCCATCTGTTAATGGCACTGGCTCTTCCTCTGGAAACCTGATAGCCGACGCTGAGCGGCGCGAGGGGGATGCGGTAACCTCGGCTCCGAGCAGGGATGCTCAGTTCGCCGTTACTCTGCTTCAGGCTTGTCGATGAAGGGAAGCTTGGTGGGGTTGAGAGGTCGAGCTTCTGTCACTCTGAGCACCAATACTAACGTGAGATGCCCTCCTAATTGGTTGGGCTGACTGCTCGGCTTCTTGCGAAGGGGGTACGAAGGGCAGGACCGCACTTCTTGTGCGCGTTACGGGTGCGACGCGCGTGTCCTAAGAGCCACCTTCATTTCTACCCTGCATCAAATGCCGGCTCAGGTGGGTGTCATCTGCCTGATTCCCCCCGCAGCCCGACACGGGGCTGGGGCTGTGCGGGGACAAACCTGGGGCTCGATAAACAGCGAAGGGCAGGCGACGGGCTCCAGACTGCGAGGTGCTGAGGGCTCTGGCCCCCGGCCAGCGAAGCACTTAGAGCTCGCCCGGCCGTTCCCGAGCTCACGGGGGAGTTCTGGTGGGGTTTTTGTTTTTCTTGCAGGCGGTGTTGGGTTGCAGCGGCAGAGCCGAGGCGCTGGGCAGGGCTGCTCGGGGGGGATCACCCGGCTGGTGGGTGCCAGCAGGAGCAGGTGAGCCGGGATCCTCCCCCAGGTTCCTGCAGCTCCCAACAGCCGCTGCTGGCCCGAATATCCTCTTCAGGGGGCTTCCATTGACATAAGGGAGGTGGCACTGCTTTACTCTCCACGCTGTTGCGTAATAGATTTTTCTTGTATTTTACTCACATGCACGTACGTGTCTTTCTCCTCTTTCTCCCTGGGGGCCGCCTGACCCCCTGGTGCCCCTTCCAGTGATGGGAAGCCTGGGGATGACCACATGGCTGTGCTCGGTGGGATCCACAATGCTAAATAGCAGGAAGACTTTTTTTTTTTTAACCTCTTTTTCTTTGCCAGAGTGAGTAGGCTGGAGGCTTTTCCGCTGCCCCCGGGCAGGATCAGTCCATGTCAGCCAGCTGAGGTCAGGCTGGGCTGGCAGTGGCCCTGTGGCTCTCCCTGCACCATTTCTCCCCAGGGAGACACAGACCCAGCAATGCCTGTTGAGGGGGTGGGTGTTTGTTGGAGGCTGTCCCTGATAAACCCATCCTGGAAAGTAATCTGGCTAAATGTTCTTTTTGTCCGTTTTTTTAATTTTTTTTTTTTGTTTTATTTAATCAGTTTTCCATCTTTCCAAAAATCCTCTGGAGGTGGTGATTTTGCAACTCTCAGGGCCTGTTCCAGGCTGTCCTTATCCTGACACGTTACAACACCCTATCCATCAGCGGGTAAATGAGGCTTGGATGAAGTTTCAGTTTTAAATGACTTCAAGGGTGGATCTGGTTTTCATGTAACCAGAGGGTAATTTGGTGGGTTTTTTTCTTACATGGTGAGGGAGGTGGATCTGGGGTCAGCTTTTTCTTTCTGATGCAACCCACTCCTGCTGAAAGGAGGGCTCTTTGCCCAGAAATGTGACCCTTTCTTTTTTTTTACATTTTTTTTTTTCTTTTTTTCAGCGCTGGAGGCAAAGGGAGGGCCAGGTTGTTTCTTCTGGCAGTGGGCTGGGGGAAGGTTTGGGAGGCTGTGAAGGGCACAAATGTTTGTACAGCCGTGGCACGGCTCAGTGTGCAGTGTGGCACCGTGTGGGGAGCTCAGAGCATCCCTGGGCTGGATGGGCTTTGCTGCCTCCTTCCCGGAGCCTCTCCTGGCTCCTGCCTGCACACCCGCCTGGGAAGGCTGGAGAGGAGCCAGCCCGCTCCAGGCCTCCCATGTCATCCGCTGCTCATCCGCCCCTGCTTGCTGCTGCTTCTTCTCTGGGGCATCCAGCTCTGCCAGGCTGCAGCAGGGTTCATATTCCATCGGAGAGCTTCCCTCTGCCATTGCTGCGGGACCAAGTTCTTCCTCTCTTGCCACATCCCAGATGGGATAAGGACCAGTTTGTACACTCTGCCTCCCACAGCACGCCCTGGGAGAGGGCGGCTCAGGGAGGAGGAGGTGTGGCTCACCTTGGTGACAGAGGACTTGTCTTTGGAGGGCTTACCCCAGGTCACCTGCCCTTGTTCCCCTGCCCAGGTGTGCATGTGGCCTGTGGAGCTGGCACCCCACCAGGTGCTTAACCCCATATCTCTGCCCACATCCTTGGTAGGCCTTTCCCAGCAAGGACTCGAGGTGCAGCCCATGGTGGGACACGTGGGTCGTGTCACGGAGCCCACGCCACCACTGATTGGGAAACTCGCTGGTGCTGAGCGTGGCAGAGCCTCCAGAGTGTCTCTGTGAGACCTGGGCTAGAGCAAAATCCCTGCGCCCCTCCTTCCCCTGGTGGCTCCCAGTCCTGTGCTGCCAGAGGGAGGACTGGTGCAGGGAAGCCTCGTGGGAGCCCTTGCTGGTTCGGGATGGTGGCATTTGTGCTTGCTGTGCTTCCTGCTCAGAGTCACTTCCTTCCAGCTGCGAGGGGGCCAGGAAGGTGTTAGAGGCAGCGGGTGGGAGAGGCTGCTCTGCTGCTCTGTGGTGAGAGAGGGCTGCACAAACCAAACCCCAGCTGCCTTCCCCCAGCACACTCAGGCAGGTTTGGGAGGATGAGAGAGAGGAGCAAGCAGCTGCAAGCATGCGTGGGCTGCAGATTCCTGCCCGATCCTCACGGAGATTGCCCTTTGCCCTGGGAATTCCCTGCGTGCTTTTGTCCTTGATAAGCACCTCACTTGCTCCGGGGCTCTCTCCACTGCGTGGATTTTAGGTATGCACTTTGTAACCACAGCTCTGCCTCGCTTCTTAGTAACCTGCAGGTGCTCTGTGCAGGCAGGGGTGAGCACAGGGCACAGCCAACACTGCAGCATCCCTAAGTGCAGATAAGATGCTTGCAGTGTGGTGCAAAGGCAGGCCAGGAATATTCCAGCACCTTCCTTTGGTAGTTGTTGCCTGGTAAATCACCATGAAAACCCATCTGCCAAGTTTTTCCCCACTGTGTTGGTCAAACCCTGCATCCTCCAAGGACAGGATTAGCCTTCAACCCCACTGTTTATGTCCTGGATGAAAAGACCTGATGGGGTTTTATGGGCTAAAACAACCTGCTGTGTCACTAAGGATATGAGCACGTGGGTAAGGTTATGGCAGGGCATGCTGACATTTGAACTCCCAGCCAGCTCCTTTCCAAAGGGTACATGATGCCTCAAAAAGTCACATTCTTGCTTATTTTAGGAAGCTTGTCTGTCCTTCCTTTGCAGCCCCAAGGAACTGGGTCTTTCTATGCTCTTGTCACAACTTGATGAGCTTTGGAAGGTTATTAGATTCATAGAATATCCTGAGCTGGGAGGGACCCACAAGGATCATAAAGTCCAACTCCTGGCTCTGCACAGGACACCCCCAAAATTCATACAGTGGTCAGTCTGGATAGTGCCTGTGCCAGGCAATGAGCAGGCTGCCACTGTCTCCAGGTGCACCCACAGTGCTGCACAGGAGCAGGATCCAAGGGAGGATCCCACATTCTTTGTGCTTTACAAGTCCTCCCAAAGTCAATCTCTGTGTCTGCCTTGCCGTGGGGTTTGGAGAGAGCATCGTCTCTCATGATGCAGTTTAGTGCTGTCAGTGGCTGCTGCGGGTGATGAGCAGGTCACATTTCTGTCTAGTTTTGAACTGCAGTAAATAGAAATGAAAGGCGAGACGATCCACAGTGAGTGCAGTAAGTGGAGTTTAATTGGGATGAATTACATGCCAGGTTTGCAGTAATCTCCGTCCTGCATTGCTCAGAAGCATCATCTGCTTTGGAAACGTGACTCAGAAATGTTATTTGATTCCCACGAGCATTTAAGAAACTATTTTTCCAGGAAGCAAAAATTCTTGGGTTTGAATTGGGTTTTGGGGTTTTTTTGTTGTTTTTATTTGTCTTCCTGCTGCTGTTGTTTTCTCTTTGTTCTATGGCAATAGGAGTCCTTTCCCAGAATCTCCTCTGGGGAGGGAGGCTGTGAGATGCTCTCTTACCAGTGTCTCTTCAGCTCCTTCTCCTTGCTTGGTGCTAATGCTCCAGCATGTTCACAGGTGCCCCTTCCTGGGGATCCCTGGGGGGAGACATTCAGCCATTTTGGGGGAACACAGAGGTAAATAGGGGGGTGGTGGCTGGGGAAACCTCCCAGGGAAGCAGTAAGAGGGGGCTGTGCTTACAGGCTGAATGCCTGGGGCTGCCATCATGTAAAAGGTGGTAACCCAGCTCTTCAGATGACTAAATCCACTTCATCTGTGCCCTTCCTTCTCCGGCGCTGTGGGAAGTCCAAGCTATTCACTGAACGTCCCCTTTGTTTTCCCTTTCTCGTAGTGGATATCCGTGAAATCAAAGAGATTCGCCCAGGAAAGAATTCCCGTGATTTTGACCGGTACCAGGAGGATCCGTGTTTCCGACCAGACCACTCCCACTGCTTCGTTGTCCTCTATGGCACAGAATTCCGGCTGAAGACCCTCAGCTTGCAAGGTAAAGCCCTCATGGGCCTGAGGTGGTGCCAGGGCAGGGTTGATCCCAAGCCTCATCCTCACAGGAACCAAACAGCTTCGCTGCTTGGGGACAAAGATAACTCCCAGCTCTCGGGAACTGAAGGAGGAGGGAGTGAGACACGCAGGGGCAAGAGATCCAGCCAGCCACGTTCATCTCACAAGAGAGAGCAGGAGCTTGGCAGGGAGAGGAGCCAGCCAGAGCATCTGCATGGGGGGAAATGCGACCAGGAAGGGGATGAAGCAAGGAATAGGGGATATGAGGTGCTGGGGACAGTCCCAAGGGGTTTGTTTGGTGATCAGCCTGTGTGTCCTTTCTTCCCACTTCTCCTGTGCACTTTCCACAGCCACTTCCGAGGATGAGGTCAATATGTGGATCAAGGGGCTGAACTGGCTGGTGGCAGACACTCTGAGGGCACCCACCCCCCTGCAGATTGAAAGGTGAGGAAAACTTGTCCTTTTCCTATACTTGTTTTCTTTTTTCCCCTTTCTGTCTGTTTTGACAGAAAAGGGTGAGCACAGTGACATCTCATTCCCTCTCTGAGCCGTGCTAACCCGGCATTTCTGCCTCTGTTGACCCCAGAGTTTGATCTCATGCATCAGGGAGAAGGAGTTTTACCACGAACTGATGTTTCCATGTGTGCACAGCCTGTATTATCTGTAGCACTTCAGTGCAGAGGCATTTTTAAAGCAGAGCATGTCACCTGTAGGAAAATAGGGTGGGCTGCCTCTGGAAAGGGGGCAGAGCCAGATTCTCTGGTGGGAAGGAGGGAAGTGGGAGTGGATGGTGTGGCCCTGAGAATCTTCCAGAGAGAGGCTGGAACATGGGCTGGTTGTTGAGGGGCTGGGGCTGAGTGTGTGCCTGTTTGTGCCTTCCCACCCAGGTGGCTCCGGAAGCAGTTCTACTCCCTGGATCGCAACCGGGAAGACAGGTAAGGAGGGAGAACCTTGCAGTCATCTTCAGGGAAGGGTTTGAGCTGGAAAGGTTCACCTTTGACTTGAAACTCCAGCCTTTGTTTGGATTTTTTTCGGGTTCTTTAGGCTTTTAATGTTCATTTCCAAGGAACCTTAATCCAAGTCCCAAACTTCCCTGGCTGCTTTTCACTGAACTAAAAAAGGCATAAAAAAGCTGGCCTGTTTTCCTGACCTATTTCTCAGCTGTTTAGACACCTTGAGAGCCCATCATGAAACACTTGGGCTGTGAAACACCTTCCCCCCAGCTGGCACCACCCAAGGAAGCAGACATCAAAGAGCCCAAGAGGCAGTTCAGGGCACCCCATCAGGGCTGAACTGGGTTGTGTTTATTACTCTCCACCTTCTTTGTTCTATTCTCCTTTTCTGAGGCCAGTGAGGCCATGGATCATCCCACTGCTTGGCTTGTGGGGCTCCCGGATGAATGTGTAGTGATGTTCTAGCAAGTAAAATGTCATGCTTGTACCTGTCATGAGGAGGTGAGGGAAGGGAATTGGGTCATGATTCACCATGAGATAAGGGAGGAGGCATTTTCCTGTTGGGGAGGTGAGTTCCACCGTGCTCTGCTCTCTGTCCCACTGCCATCACCAGTTTTCCAGTCCCCACGCTGGCTGCCAGCCTGCTCCTGCTGAGCTGCTGTTGTTTGCCTCCTTTCATCCCTGGGACATGCTTTTCCCCTGTGATGTTAACTGAGCCCATTAACCTTTCAGCATTGATTTCCGTGTTAATGTGCTCCCCTGGGGGCATCAGCCCGTGCCCCCCAGCTGCTGTGGAGCACGTGGGCCCCACCTGCTCCTTTTCCATGCTCTGATGGCCGGACAGGGCTGACTGCAGAACACTGGGGTCCAGAGCATCCTCTGCTTTGTCCGTGCTGTGTCCCTCCCAGGACAGCCAGCCAGCCCTGACCAGCCTGCCAGGGGATAAATCCAACCTGTCCAGGAGCAGGGCATGAGTGTGTTGCATGGGGAAAATCCTGCTGCACTGGACATTTTTGCCTTTGCAGTGATTTGTACTGTGGCGTGACAAGAGCACCGCTGGGTGCACGGGGATTTTGTGAAGGAGGGATAAATCCTCGCAGAGGCAGAAAGGGAAGGAGAGGAGCTTTAATCTGTTGCAGCTGCTCTGCATAAGCTGCACACCTTTCAAATCCAGGCTTGGGTTGTATGCACAGTGGTGACTGGGCACAGTATTTCCTAATTCTGCAGTGGAGAGCACTGAGACAGGTGCAGGGATAGCTCTGTGGAGGTTTTGGAGGAGGCGTGCAGGAAAAGTGGAAATAATTGGTCCTTTTTTCCCCTCTGGTTATGCAGTAAAACTGATGAAATGGCATCCCAACAGTACAAAAAGAGATTGCATGTACAGATCTGTCTGCCCAAGGCAGGTCAGCAGAGCTGACAGCCAGCCTGTTGCATCCCTGTTGTTTCTGTTGATATCATCTTTCTATTAGCATTTAGAATTAAGGCAGCAAAATCCAATGTATTCCTTACCTGTCAGCCACAGGGAGAGGTTTCAGTGCAAAGCCCTTAATTAGGAGAGCTGCTGCTCCAGCCCAGGCAGCGAGAGGAGCAAAACAGCAACAGAGGAGATGTGGAAAGGTTTGGGGTCTTCCCATTTTACAAACATTTTGCAACCATCCGTGTGTTTTCTTTAAGGTAGACGGTACAGTTATGGGACATAGACATCTCCTGGATTAAATCTTGGCTCTTGTGAGGTGTTCCAGCATTAAATTTAATGTCACTGAGCTCTTTGCTTTTGCTTCTCAGCCTGGAAGTGAGTTTTCAAAGGGAGCCGTGAGTTGTGTTTTTTTTTTTTTTTTAAAAAGACCCACTTGCACACCATCCTTGATCCTTTCCAGAACAGACAGGATTTTGGCAGCTGCAAAAATCATTCCCAGCATTTGTGTACCCCGTGCCTCAGCCTCTTGTGCTGGAGCCCTTTCCTCTGCTTTCCGCCTTCCCCGGCTGGGTGCCGGGACGTCCCTTCCAGCACACCGGCAGATGGTGGCTGTTTTCACTGGCTGCTGGGCCTTGGGGTATTTGTTTTTCCAAGGGAGGTTAGGTGGAAAGAGGAGGATAACAGGATGCTGGGGGTTTTTCCTAACTGCTGCGGAGGAGACTGTTTCACCTCTGGCCAGGAGAGCTGCCCATGGCTGGGAGCAACATTTACAGCCCTGAGGGCTGGCAGAGGAATGTTTCCATCCCCGTCAGAGGGCTGGGCCTCTGGCCTGTTTGTCATGAAACCTTAAAAAAGTTCCGTAGAAAAAATTAGTTTGTTTATTTTGTTTTTACTTTCTAGTCCGAAAATACTACCGAGCTGTTTATCCAAGGTCTCCAGCACTTTAACATGATGAATAACACACAGCAAATAAAATCCTTCCGTACCCTGTCCTCCTTCTGAAGCTGAGAGGGAAATGCTGGTCACAGCTTTGACAGGGCTTGCTCTTGTCACACCAGCAAGCAGTGCTGTGGTCCAGCACCTCCTGTGAAACAGCTCAGCATCGCCAGAGCTGAGTGGCAGCTCCAGCAGGTCTCCAGGGATGCCTGCTGCTGGTTCTGCTCTTCCAGCCCCTCCTGCTCTTTTTCCATGAGCTTTTTTGCAGTCTCATGCTCACCAAGGAGGGATTGCTGCTGGGCAGCCCTGGGGACTCTGGGGGTCCCGTTGGGGGTCCCATGACATCTGTTCCATGCTGTGGTTCCTGACATGTGAGGGCATCTCTCGTGCTCCTGGCTCGCTCCACACACTTCCCTATCAGCCAGGACCCCATAGCTGGGACCCCCTTGCCTGGGGAGTCACACAGCACCCTGCACATGGCCATGGATGCTGGGCGTGTCAGAGAAGGGAAAGGGCAGGATCTCCTCCCCAGAACACTCGCTCTGAGCCCCCAGGGTAACTTTACCTGCCCAGGGAGATGGAGGTGCAGGGGGAGATACCAGTGCTGGGTGTGTGTTGCTGACTGTACAGCTGTGAGGGAAGGGGACGCTGGGACCATTTCCCAACTTTTTTTTCCTCTTTTTCTTTTCCAGTTCTGCCAGTGAGTGGCAGGACACTGGAAGGTCCTTGGATGGCTGGGTGCTGGCCTAGGGCACGGCACAGGAGCTGGGCCAGGTCCTGCTCTGGCCATGTGTGTCCCGGTCCCCAGGGCTCCGAGCCCAGGAACAAGGGCTCTCTGTGTCCCGCTGGCTGCCGAGCCCTCGTCTCTGCAGCGCCTGACACCAGCCGGTTTCTCCCTCTCCACGGAGCTCCCTCCATCCCTCCTCCTTCCTGTGGTGCTTGAGATCACCCTGCTTTCAGGGAAGAGCGTAAAAAAGATGTGGGTCGCATGTGAATGCCAGCATGCACCCGGGTGAAATTCCCTGTGCAGAACATCTTCCTTGGTATTTTTATATTTGCACCCCAAAAGCCATGAGGATTTCCAGAGTCAGACTTGCCCTACACTTTGTGGGACGGGGGAGCATCCTGTAGGATCCTGTGTTCCCACGTGCTCAGTGGGGGACAAAAGCACCATCTGTGATTCCAGGGGTGGACTCCCAGAACTTGCTTTTAAGGCAGGAGCTGCCAGAAAATGATTGGACACAGACCCCTCAGCTTCTAAATCCTGCACATGGGAGGCATCCTTGTTTTTCCTTGCTGCAGGGCTGTTGCCCCATGTGGGGACAGCTCCGGAACAGGCAGGGGCAGCCCAGAGCTCCTTCCTGCCTGTCTCTGCCTGCTGGGGTGGGGGATCCTGCTCAGGGTTGACACTGGAGCTTTCCCTGGTCCGGGAACTAGCACGTTTGGAGTGAAGGGCCTTGGGAAGCACAGCCACGCTGGCTGCACCCTGCCTGCAGCGTGTGTGGCTGGGAGAGCACAGCTGGGCACGACGTGGCAGTGCTGTGCCTGTGGCTGGGGACTGAAAATGGCTTTTTTTGCTCTCCTTAAGGTAAAATTAGCCGAGTCCTAACCACTTAGAGAGCCTGTCCTCCTCCAGCAAGTCAGGGAGTGGGTTTTGGAAGGGAGCTGGTAACCAGCATCCATGTTGGGGCACAGATATTTGAAAAATGCTTCTTCCTGTTTGTTCCTTTAAAGCAGTGGGTGCTGCCTGTCAGCTGTGGTATCAGCTTGAGTGGGCAGAGGGTGCTGGGCTTGCCCTGCTCTGTCAGGAGTTGTAGGAGCAGTATTTGCAGTCCCCACTGACACACAGACATCTCTCTCTGCTCCCCACATCCTCCCCACTGTTCTGCCTTTGGTCCCAGCCTCAGCATCGTTCTGGGCTCACACATCCGTCCTTGTGTCACAGCTGATGCCCCTTTGGGCACAGCCTCTCTGTGCATGTGGTGTTCCAGCCCCAGGGTGAGACCCTCCCATCCCATCCCATCCCAGACCTCCAGAACGTGTCTCCCCTCTTTCCCCTGCCGAGCCAGGATCTCTGCCAAGGATCTGAAGAACATGCTGTCTCAGGTCAACTACCGGGTCCCCAACATGAGGTTCCTGCGGGAGAGGCTCACGGTGAGTGTGTGACCCCTCCACTCTCCCCCTCGGCACTGGGAACCCTGGGCAGTCCATTGCCTGCCTTTGAGCAAAACCTGGTGGTGGTTAAACTCCCAGGGAGTGTTTGCATATTGCAGAGCCTCCCAGCCTTTCCTGGGAGGGCCCCCACCCACGGTGGTGACTGAAGAGGTGCCAGCTCCCACTGGGTGCCGCACCCTGGCCCATTTGTGGCCAGCACCCTCTCCTTACCCCACCCTGCCTCCCACACTCCCCTCATTGCTCCTGGCTCCAGTCATGGGCTTGGTGCTGGTGGGGTAGAGTGCAGACCAGCTACCAGGTCCTGCATCCTGGCTCTTGCACCCCACTGCCACCGAGTGATGCTCTGCCAGCATCGCCACCGACCTGGGGATGAAAGGTCATCTCGTGATGACCAGCTGTTCCCACCAGCACAGAACTCTGAGGCCAAAGAGTGGTGTATCCGAAGGAGAGCACACACTTTGGGTCTTGCAGTTTCCAGACACTTCAGATACTCTGGGCAAACAAAAAATCGAATTCTCCTTTTGTAAGTATTCAAGTAAGTGGTGACACTCTATCAGTGTGGTGATGCCTTTGTGTGGGTGAGCG
Source organism: Cnemophilus loriae (assembly GCA_013397755.1). NCBI lineage: Eukaryota > Metazoa > Chordata > Aves > Passeriformes > Corvidae > Cnemophilus > Cnemophilus loriae. The sequence continues at coordinate 1,058,064 of VZTF01003064.1, forward strand.
TGAGGAATCGTGGAACTCATTTGAGGATGTGCCTGTGCCCTGGGCACTGCAGGGTCCTGCTGGCCCCAGCAGAGACTGTGGCAGATCTGTTAAGGATGGAAAAGCCCTCTGAAATCATTGAGTCCGCCCATTACCCAGCACTACTATATCCAGCACTAAACCATGTCCCTCCATGCCACATCCACATGTTTTTTGCACACATGCGGGGATGGTGACTCCACCACTGTCTGGGCAGCCTGTTCCAATGCCTGACCACTGTTTTCATGAATTTTTCATAATATCCAATCTGAACCTCCCCTGGCACAACTTGAGGCCATCATGCAGGAGGCAAAGTCTGGACAGGTTTTGGCCTTTTCCTCCTCCTTTTTTCCCCAGGGATACTGGTGGGAGTTGACCCTCCTTCAGCCATGCAGAGTTACCTGTGGCCCCTGTAAAACCTCTGGTTTGATTTCTTTTTCAGGATGTGGAGCAGAGGAACGGGGATATCACGTACGGGCAGTTTGCGCAGCTCTACCGCAGCCTGATGTTCAGCGCCCAGAAAACTGTAAGAGCTGAATTCTCCAGGGGAGGAAAGGGAAGGGAGAAACCATATTTGTTACTGGGCATTCCCTCTTAATTGGCTTTTTAACCCAGCTGCCCTCAGGGTGAGCTCTTGTCTCCTGGGAGTAAAGAAGTTACTGGGTGCAAACCTAATGCTTGTGCTTCTTCTTTTGCAGATGGATGTCCCGTTCTTGGAAAGGTGGATAATTCTCTGTGTTTGCTGGGGAAGGGGCTGCTTTCCTTTGCTCCATAACACGCTTTGGGGCCTGCAGCAGCACACTGGGATGAGGCATTATGCACTCCTCCTGCTCCTGTGCTGCCTGTGCTTCTGTGCTCTGAACAAGCATCTTTGCTGTTGACACTTTAGCTCGGGGCAGGGAGGGCTCTCTCCCTCCCAGACATCCCAGTGAGATCCAGCTCAGGTCAGTTGATTGCTGTGAAGTGATCAGACCTTGAGCCATCTCCCAGGGATGATGCTCGTGGTGGCTGCAGAGCCCTCCCCACCCAGGCAGTGCTGCTGGTGCCATTGCCTTTCCCTGTCCTCTGCTCACCTTGGCTGTGATAGAAAGAGCTTGAATTTAGACACAGGAGGTAAAGAGCAAAAGACTTACTGACTTGTCCAGGTAATTCCCAATGGTTTCCTTCCTTCTTTTCCTATAACCATAGAAAAGAGTTGTCAGAACCCTCGGCAGACCACCTGGCTTATCCCTCTGACCCCAGGGCAGCCAGCACTGCCCAGTCCACTTTGGGTTTTGTGGTGTTAGTGCCCAGCATGGCCCTTGGCTGTCCATTGTGGCTTAGAGCAGTCGTGGACCAGTCTTTTGAGATTATCAGCCACAAACAGTTCCCTTCCTCATTCCCTGTGCCTTGCCTCCCTGGGTCCATGCTCTCTGAATACCTGTAGGTCTGTCCTGTCTGCAGTCACCCCTTGACTGCCCTGCACCTATTTAGTTCTTTACACTCAGGTACAAGCCAGACCCACTATTTTTTTTAATTTTTTTTTTTTTTTACAAATCAGTCCCTCTAATGGTTTTTACTGCCCTTCACCAGAGTTTCATGTTATCATGCCCTTGTCAGTGTGAACCCTGTACTGCTCCTGGAGCAGTTCCTCGTTCTGAGATGTGGACACGTGTTTGCTCTCCTCAGCTCTCTGCTCACCCCACTCTGCTCCTTCAGTGCTGCATGCTCAGGGCACATCTGGCTGCACGTGCCAGGGAGGCGGCAGATGGCATCTCACACGATGTGCTGCACGAGTGACTGAAGCTTCTCTCTCTCTGCTTCTCAGGGGTGGAGAAAGGTCTGAGCACTTCAGGGTGTCGCTGCTGGAGCTGCAGAAGTTTTTGCTGGAGTACCAGAGGGTGAGCTCAACACAGGCAGTGGGGAGGGACAACGGGGCAGGTACTGGTGATGTTAGGGGTCCAGTGCTCCAAGGATAGCCTTGCTGTGGAGCTGGGATGATTTGGCTGTGGGCTGCACTGCCTGGCATGGCACATCCTTCCTGGAGCAGGAGGTGGTGTAGGGGAAGCACTGGGGAGGGCAAACCTGGACTCTGCCAGGCACCCTGGCCAGAAAAGGAACCAGGAGATCTGGGAGGAGTGGGAGTCCCAGGAGGCAGGAACTGATCCGTGGAGGTTGACCCAGTCCCCGTGACCTTGGCTGGTTACTGATGGTTTGCTGCAGCCAAGAAGTTGTGTCCATCCTGCTGCTCGGGAGGTGTCAGCAGTTCCTGAGGAGTAGCTGATGGATTCAGCTGCTGATTTTTCAATTTAAAAGCAATCTTGGGTCATTCAGCAAGCACAACATGCATGTGCAGACACACACACAGGCACCAGCAGTGCATTTGTGGACAGCACAGACCCTTTGGCTCTTGCCAGGCTCCTGTCGCATTGCTCCAGGTCACCTCCAGGAGGGCAGGGCTGGCTGGCAAAAGCACTGCCGTGGCTCGTGGCTCCTGCTCTGCCCTGTCCCCCCCTGCCACCTCCCTGCCTGTGGTCTGCAGCCAGCAGGGAGTTAATCAGTGGGGAGATGCAGTGTTTTGGTGGCTAATGAAAGAAACCCAGGGAGAGAGAGCCAAAGGAAGCTGGGTTGGCTTCTGCTGCAGGAGGAGGGATGGCAGATGTGTTCAAAGGAGCTATCGCAGGGAAAAATGCACGGCATTGAGAAAATGAAGCCCACTCAGAAGCAGGGCAGATTTCCTCCTTGTGTGCTATGCAGCATTTGTGCTGACAGTTGAGTTCCTGGCAGAGATGGTCTTGCATCAAAAACCGCCTCCTTAATGGTTAAAGCTTCGAACTGCATGTGGTTTGCAGTAATACATTCTGAAATGGCTTCTTTTATGTCTCCCCTGGGCTTTGCAGGAGCTCTGGGCTGCAGATACCCTTCAGGTACAGGAATTCATGTTCAACTTCCTGAGAGACCCTTTGAGAGAGATTGATGAGCCTTATTTCTCCCTGGATGAAGTAAGACACCTTGAAGGTGGTGTGTGTGTGTGGGGTGGGGTGATGCAGGGGGTGACATCCCTGGTGCGATGTGTGCTGTGGTGTGACAGCTCTGCTGCCTGTGCCTTTGCTGCACGGTGGGGGTGCTGGAAGGGCCACAGCTCCTGTGAGCTGCGTGGCCCTGGGGGATGGACGCGGTTGGCAAAGGGAGTGGCTTCTGGGCTGTCCTTTTGTGCTGAGTGTGTGCAGCTGGGAGTACTCACCAGGCAGTTCATCTGGAGGAGGAGAGGGGCTGCCTTTGGCTTAAGGCTGCCTTGGGGTATGTAAGGATCTCTTCAAAGCAAGAAGAGCTGAAAAAAGAATAAAAACAACTAGAGGTGACCATGTCACTGGCACTCTGGACTAAGCTAAGGTCCCTTGACCCACACGGCCTTAGTAAGCTATTGCCTGCCATGTGAGCTGCAAAATAAAATGCAGAGCCATTAATTTGTCTCCAGCTGGGTCAACGGGTCTGGCACACAGTTATCTGGCTCAGCTCAGCGGGTAGGTGGCAGTGCCCAAGCTGTGGTCACTCAAGCACTCTGGCTCAGGTAGCTGGTGTGCTGTGGGGCAGCCGTGGTCAGTCTGTGCTGGGTGTCTGCTGGCACAGAATGGGAGATGTGTGTGAAGCTAAACCACAGCACCTGGCTCCTCTGCATCGTTAACATGTTTGTGTTTCTTCCTGAGCAGTTTCTCACCTTCCTGTTTTCCAAAGAGAACAGCATCTGGAACTCTCAACTGGACATGGTGTGTCTGGAGAACATGAACAACCCTCTCTCCCATTACTGGATCTCCTCCTCACACAACACGTAAGGACTAGGGGAGGGCTCTCTCCACCCAGCTGCTCTCAGCATCCTTTTCTCATGCCAGGGTGGGAGTCTTCTGATTTTGCCTGATCCCACTGATGGGTCAAGTAGGCTTTTCCAAACCAAGGCCAGTATGTCAGAGACCTTCCTCTTGGTGCCCTGCTCCTCCCTTCTGTCATTTAGCCATAAATGTTTTGCTCAGACATTGTCAGCAGCACACATCTGCACAGACCTTCAGGTGCCTTCATGTCCTGAGCTGTCACTCTGGTAATTTCTCACCATTAGCAATGTCATTCTCCAGAGCCTCTCAGGACAGATGTGATAAATCCTGTCAGGCTGAAATTGGCCATTTTCCGCTCTCTGCTGCTAGAATAATTTTACAGGAACTGCTTGCTGTGCAGACAGGCTCTGTCTGTGCTCTGTGTTCATACTAACCCAAATTTAAAGGACTGAGAGCCGAAGCCAGCTGAGCAGCCCTGAGGGCAGGCAGTGAGATGCTGTCTGCCTGTGAGAGCTGGTCTAACCCTGCTCTCAGGCTACAGGGGGCTCGTTGTGGCACCAGTGCTGATATTGCTATCTGAGTTTTATCTCAGGAGCCAGGGCTGGACCTTGGAGTAGCGCTGGCAGCCCCTTGCAGCAGGGGCAGAGCTGAACCCCTGGCCCAGGGAAGGTGGCGGGTGCAGAGAAACGCCGCTCTTGCCAGTGCCGTGTGGCAGAGGCAGGTCCACAATGTCCCAGCAGATGCCTGTGCCCACAGCGGGCTTGTCACTGTGCTGATGTGTTGTCTCACCTGGAAGGTACCTGACGGGGGATCAGTTCTCGAGCGAGTCCTCGCTGGAGGCCTACGCCCGCTGCCTGCGCATGGGCTGCCGCTGCATCGAACGTGAGTACCCCAGGCTGGCCCTTCTGTCTCTGTCATCACGATAGCTTATGGTGGTCAGGGGAGGCTTTGCAAGGAAGGCAGAGCTGAAGGTTGGTGTGGACAGTGGCAACATTAACACCACGATGTGTGGGAAGAGTTGAGGTCGTTTGCTTTGTGGGACTGGGTGATCTGTGCCCAAGGTTTTGGTCCCACAAAAGATCAGGGCTTTCACTGATCACCTCGCTCCTTTATTGCCTTCCAGTACATTTCCCAGCAGCGCTTGGCTCAGTCCATCTCGTGTCCATGTCTGGCCTGTATTCCAGCCTTCAGGCTAAGTTTCCCCCGTGGCTCTCTTTCAGTGGATTGCTGGGACGGTCCCGATGGCATGCCGGTCATCTACCATGGACACACCTTAACCACCAAGATCAAGTTCTCTGATGTCTTGGTCACTATCAAGGAGCATGCCTTTGTCACCTCTGAGTGAGTACAGCAGGACTTCAGCTAGCAGAGCAGAGAGAGCGTGGAGCCAAGGCTGTAGCAAAGTGAAGCTCACCTTTATCCAGAGCTGCAGCACCAGGCCTGGCATGTCATGGGATTTAAGCGTGTCATGTCTCCCACACAAAGAGAGATTTTTCCCAGAAAAATGTTGTGGGAGGGAGGGCTTTGGGTAAACCCCAGTAGTTTGCCAGTCCTTCCCCACCCTGTGCAGTCCTGAAGGGTGGCTACACTGGGTGCTCAAGGCAGCACAGATCGCTGTTGATGTGAGCGGCTCCTGGAGGGCGCAGAAGCCAGGCTGTGAGACAGAGCTCAGAAGTCCTTGGTTCCATCCAGATCCCATGCTGGCCTTGATGGCTCTTCTCCTTCTCCCAGTTTCCCTGTCATTCTGTCCATCGAGGACCACTGCAGCATTGCTCAGCAGAGGAACATGGCTCAGAATTTCAAGAAGGTCTTTGGGGACATGCTCTTGACCAAACCAGTCGATATTTCTGCTGATGGCCTTCCCTCTCCAAACCAGCTCAAGAGGAAGATTCTCATCAAGGTGAACTCCCTTGCCCAGCAAGGCTCCTAAGTGACGGAACGAGGGCAGAATGGGGTGAGGGTGTGGGACTGAGGACACTGCCTTTGGAAGGGGGTGGTTGGCCATGTAGGGGTGGAAGTGGAGACTTGATGCTAAGAACAACTGGAGACAAAAAAACTCTTGCTTCACAGAATCTGCTGGGAAATGAGCTCAGCAGCTGGGTGCTGTCTTTCTTTGAGGGCACAGGGGATGTTGGTATTTCTGCTTCAGGAGTCACCTTTAGGAAGAAGGGGTGAGACTTCAGTGCTATTTGATGATCCTTGTGGCATGGGTCTTGGTTCTTCCAATCTGGAGGACCCCACTGCAACAGACATGGGCTTTTAGGGCTGGGCACCAGGAAATCCATGCTGCTTTTTGGGTGCCTGTTCCCCTCAAGGTGCCTGACCCCCTCTCTTGTCCCGCAGCACAAGAAGCTGGCGGAGGGCAGCGCTTACGAGGAGCTGCCCACGTCCGTGATGTACTCAGAGAACGACATCAGCAACTCCATCAAGAACGGGATCCTTTACCTGGAAGACCCCATCAATCATGTATGTCTGTGCCATGGTCACTGTGTCCCTGCTCTGAGGGCTCCATCAGTGACCTGGTGGCTCTGTCAGGTGCTGTGTGTGCTGGAAGGAAGGGCTGTGGTGAAAATGATTGAAGAGGCTCTTGGTCTGGTTTCTCAGGCATCCCTGAAGGCTGGGGGCATTTTATGCTGGCTCTCTCTGTGCTCTTCCCTAGGATTCTCCTGTGGGCCTTTGCTAGAGGCAGAAGGCTGAGCTAGAGGGAGCTCTGGGCCAAGGCACTGCAGCCTGTGATTTGTGCTGCAGGAATTTCTGGAGATGGCTGCGCTTCCAGCCCTGCCTCCTGCCAAGTGCCTGCACACCTGACACATCTAAGCAAGGCTTTAGCTTTGTAAAGCACCAAGTGTTCATTACTGTGTGCATTTACTCACAGCCCACCTTCAGCAGCTTTACTCTGCTGAGGGTCTGTCTGGCAAAGCCACATGCAAATGAAACAGGGCTGGTTTTTTTTTTAAACAGAAAAGTGCAGTGGTAAATCCACATAACTGTCTCTGATATCTTCACCTCAGATTGCCCCTGTGCTGAGTCCATGCAGATTGTTTTCTTTTTGCATTGATTTGCTCTTCATTTGGTCATCTCCTTTTAATATGTGTTGGGGTGTTTACAGTGTGATTTGTCACTGCTGGGTTTTTTGCTACTGATAAATCCATGCTTTACATCTGGGGGATGTCTCGGAAGCTCTTGTGACTCACTGGAATCAGTGCTGGTGACTGTCCTTCACAAACCTGATTGTCCCTCCCTGCTTGTGCTGGTCGGGAAGAGATGATGCCATGGATGGGTGGTGGGCAGTTTGGTGCTTCCCCGGGGGTCTCTTAGACAGAGTTTGTTTCCTTGCAGGAGTGGAACCCACATTACTTTGTGCTGACCAGCAGCAAGATCTATTACTCTGGGGAGACAACTAGTGACCAAGGAAACGAGGATGAGGAAGAGCAAAAGGAGGTGAGGGCTCCCCTGTGTGACTGTGAGTTGTTCCCTAAGGAAAGGACTTGACTGCCCAAGGGGAATTGCCATTGCCAGCTGACTTCAGGGGGAGATCCTGTGGTGGGAGGGATGGGAGCTGCTTCAGGAACTCCCTGGTCCCGGCTGGAAAACCCCTGAGCAAAGCAGACTCCAGCAGCACAAGCCTGCGCTCAGTAACCCAAGACGATGGCTTTTCCCCGTACCAGGTGAGCAACAGCACCGAGCTTCACTCCACGGAGAAGTGGTTCCACGGGAAGCTGGGAGCAGGACGAGACGGGCGGCACATCGCGGAGCGGCTGCTGACGGAATATTGCATCGAGACAGGGGCCCCCGACGGCTCCTTCCTCGTCAGAGAGAGCGAGACCTTTGTGGGAGACTACACCCTCTCCTTCTGGTGAGGGCCCCGGCGCCAGCCCGCTGCTCTGTGTCGCTCCAGGGGTTGTTTCCTCTTGACATTTTCTTCAGTGGTGGGGTCCCATTCCCCGGTGGCCTGTGAGCAGTTTCTCACCTATTTCTGTGCCCCAGCATCATGTCACTTCCCTGTCCCAGGGCAGAAGCGTCAAGTCCCTTGGGATCCTTATGCAGCCGCTCTCCTGTGGGGCAGGAATGCTGTGTCAGGCTCGAGCTGTGCCTGAGGCAGGTGCAAAATCTCCATGGACAGCCCCGTCTCACCCTCTTCCCTCCCTCCCTGTTCCACAGGCGCAACGGGAAGGTGCAGCACTGCCGGATCCACTCGCGGCAGGACGCCGGCAGCCCCAAGTTCTTCCTGACAGACAACCTGGTGTTCGACAGCCTCTACGACCTCATCACCCACTACCAGGAGGTGCCACTGAGGTGCAATGAGTTTGAGATGAGGCTGACAGAGCCAGTGCCACAGACCAATGCCCACGAGAGCAAAGAGTGAGTGCATGTTTGTGTCCATTGGACAGCTGGGACCCTGTAGGAAGCTCTCCCAGATCTCTCCTCAGCTATTCCTCCCTTGCTGGGGCTTTCTGGTCCCCACTTTCTCCCTGTGTAGCTCTGTCACAGCAGCCATGCTGGCCAGCTTCATTGTTCATGGAGCTGAATGTCATGGAGGCTCAGTGCAGAGCACAGAGCTGCTGAGTTTGGTTGGGATGCCCTCGCCAAAGCCACACCTCACCAAAGGGCTCTGCTCCTGCCCGCCCCACTGCAGTCCCTGTCTTCCTCTAGAGGATTCAAGGAGGCTTTTAGGGGCTGGAGGGGAAGCCCCATGCTGTGGCAGAGGTGTGGGGTGGGCTGGGTGTGTGTGACCTGTGCACAGCGATGTGTCTCCCCTGACAGGTGGTACCACGCCAACCTCACGCGGGCCCAAGCCGAGCACATGCTGATGCGGGTGCCCCGCGACGGAGCCTTCCTGGTGCGCAAGAGGAGCGAGCCCAGCTCCTACGCCATCTCCTTCAGGTGTGTTCCTGGGACAGCAGTGGTGGGTGCTGGAGGTGGAGCTGGGATGCTGCGGTGTGTGAGAGAGCAGGAGAGGTGCCATCAGCCGGACATGAGCCCTCCTAGGGCTCCTCCTGCTCTGGGTTGGCCCTGAGTAAGTCCTTGAGATCCTGCTCTTCCTCCCGTCTTCCAATGGGAGATGGCTGCGCTCAGCCACCAAACCCAGGGGCACCTTTTCCTTGAGTGTCTTTATTTTGGCAGAGACTTTCTCTTGCCAGGTGCCAAGTGGCTTCTCCCTGTGTTTCCTCCCTCCAGGGCAGAAGGGAAGATCAAGCACTGCCGGGTGCAGCAGGAGGGCCAGACTGTGCTGCTGGGCAACTCTGAGTTTGAGAGCCTGGTGGACTTGATCAGCTACTACGAGAAGCACCCCCTGTACCGCAAGATGAAGCTGCGCTACCCCATCAATGAGGAGACCCTGGAGAAGATCGGGACAGCGGTGAGTGCAGGAGCCAATGATGGGCAGGTCATTTTTGAGCTGGTCCCATCTCTGCGCTTTGCAGCCCACACCTCTTGGGGCTTCCTGACACTTGAGTGGAGTTTGATGCTGCCCCTCTGAGCTAGGCTTGGGCTGCTGTTTGCAGCATCATCTTTGGTCTTGTGCCTTCCTGGGGCACTCTCCCAGCTACCCCAAGGCAGGGGACCTTTTCTCCTGCAATCACTGCTGTAACCACTGTCCCTTTGCTTCCACAGGAGCCGGACTATGGAGCCCTGTACGAGGGACGCCACCCCGGGTTCTATGTGGAAGCCAACCCCATGCCCACCTTCAAGGTACACTCTCACCATTTGGCACAAAACAACCTGCAGGGCTGGAGGGTTTAGCAAGGGTCTTTTTATTTTCCAAGAGCTGTGTTAGTTTGCACACCTATTTCTAGACCATGAAGAGAGAGACAATGGAGGTTGAACCTCCAGGTTCCCAGGCTGGGCTGCCTCTTGTTCTGAGCTCTCCAAACTAAACCCATCAGTGGCTCTGGGACAAAGTAAAGTGCCTGTGTGGAGCCATACCAGACTTGTGAGCTCTGCTTTGGCATAAATGGGGGCCTTGATTTGCTCTGCAAGGTGTCACTGGGGACTGGCAGCGTCTGGCAACAGGGCTGGATGCTGCCTACCTGCACATTATGTGCCTCACAGCTCCCCAACAAACACATCTGTGGTGGGAGGTGATCTCTCATCCTGTGGGCTCGTTCTCCACGTGTCCATTCTTTGCCTGGCCTCATGGGACCCCTCCTCATTGCAGTGTGCAGTCAAAGCCCTGTTTGACTACAAGGCACAGAGGGAGGACGAGCTCACCTTCACCAAAAATGCCATCATCCAAAATGTGGAGAAACAGGAAGGAGGCTGGTGAGTTGGTCCTGATTCTTCCTTTTCCCTAAGGGATATAGTCAAACCTTGCTGTCACCATCCACACAAAGGTGGGTCCACTCTAGGAGTGGGTCTGTCTGGGGATTGCTCACGAGCTGCACAATCCCAAAGCCTCACAAACTGTAAAAGCAGATGATGGAAGAGCTGCCTGTTCCCCTCATCCCCACTCAGGATACTCTGGGGTCCCATGGCGGGTGCTGACATTGCCCCTTCCCTCCCTTTCAGGTGGAGAGGAGATTATGGTGGCAAAAAGCAGCTGTGGTTCCCTTCCAATTATGTAGAGGAAATTACTAGTCCCACTAGCCTGGAGCCAGAGCGGGAGGTGAGTATGGGCATGGGTGCAGCAAGGAGGGTTCATGCCCCTGAGCTTGGCCGCTCTGCCCAGTGCTGTGCCCAGCACCATCCTGCTGTGCTTCCTTCCCACCAGCACCTGGATGAGAACAGCCCCCTGGGAGACCTGCTCGGAGGTGTCCTGGACGTGCCCTCCTGCCAGATCGGTGAGTGCCAGGGAGGGAGCATTGTGAAGGCCCCTTGAGGCTTCCCAGCCCCTGCTTCCTGGGCTTTATCCGTTGCCTCCAGCGGCCAGAAATGGGAGTTTCCTATTGTAGAGCCACAGGGTAGCCATGAGTCCCTGTGTCTGCCTTCTCCCTGCCTCCCTGTGAAGGGCTTGGCTCAGCACCTGCTGTGACCTTGCCCTCTGCTCCCTGTCCCTCACAGCCATCCGCCCCGAGGGGAAGAACAACCGTCTCTTCGTCTTCTCCATCAGCATGTCCTCGGTGTCACGCCTGTCCCTGGACGTGGCAGCCGACACGCACGAGGACCTGCTGGACTGGGTGAAGAAGATCCGGGAGGCAGCTCAGACAGCTGATGCCAGGGTGAGTCTGGGGAGCCTGTGGCAGGGGAGGCATCTCCTGGCCAAGTCCTGGGTTTTCCAGGAGCCGAGGAGCAGGGGGAGGCTGGAGGGGGACGGTGAGGTGACAGCCTGTGATAGCTGGCAGAGCAGTTACAGAGATGGTGAAGCCAGAGCAGTCTTGGACAATGTGACAAAGGGTGGTGGCCACATGGCTTGAGAGGTTCAGGCTGGATATTTGGGAAGATGAGACAACTGGGTGGTGCTGCAGCCTCAGGAAGTGGGGGATCTCCATCTGTGGAGGGTGGCAAGGCCACAGATGCCCTGTGCTGGTACCAGTGCCAGTCCTGCTCTGGGCAGGAGGTAGGACCTACCCAGGCCCTACCTGTGTGAAGTCCCTGCATGCAGACCTGGCAGATCTGCTGGTGGTCCCCACAGTGTGGGCAGGAGCCACACCAAGCAGTGAGGGTCAGTTTATGAGCTGGGTCATCCATCACCACTGCTCCTACCTGTCCTGACACCTCTCACCCTCTCTTGGCAGCTCTCTGAAGGGAAGATGATGGAGAGGAGAAAGAAGATTGCCCTGGAGCTTTCAGAACTGGTGGTCTATTGCCGACCTGTGCCCTTTGATGAAGAGAGTGAGCATCTGCTGGGCTGGTGGCCATCACAGGCACTCACTGTGGCATTACAGACCCTGTGGTGTGCCCCAAGGGGCTGCTTTGGCTAGATCTCAGCAGAGGCCAGGTGTCTAAGGTGTCCAAATCACCAGTTTACCTTGGAGCTCTGGGTAGCTCCAGAGGGAACAAGTTCCCTTCCCTATCCCTCTGTTGCTGGGGTCTGTCACCACCCAGAACAGCTGGGTGGAGTGGGGCTGGGGAGCATCGTGCCTGATCACCGGGACTGTGTTGGTGCTCTCAGCCATTGGTGTTGGGCACCTGGCAAACACCCCCTGGGGCAGAGCAGGGTCTGCACAGCCCTGGTGGCTGCGCCAGGGGCGAGAGGACGGCGTTAGGAAGGAGCTGGGGTGGTTAAGTGTCAGGAAAGGGAGTGTGCTCCTGGCTCACACAGTGCTGTCCCCTCCCAGAGATCGGCACAGAGAGGGCCTGTTACCGAGATATGTCCTCCTTTCCCGAGACCAAGGCGGAAAAGTACGTCAACAAGATCAAAGGCAAGAAGTTCCTGCAGTACAACCGCCTGCAGCTCTCCCGCATCTACCCCAAGGGCCAGCGCCTTGACTCCTCCAACTACGACCCCCTGCCCATGTGGATCTGTGGCAGCCAGCTGGTGGCACTCAACTTCCAGACCCCAGGTGAGGGCAGCAGGCACGGAGAGTGGGCAGGCTCCTGGGGTGCCCTGTGCCTCCTCCGAGCCACGTGCTGAACCCCTGCTCCTGGCAAACGGGGTGCTGGGAGGGGCTCTGGGTCTAGGAAGGGCTCTGTAGGCAGTGAGACCTGGGTAAGTGTGCTCCAGAGGGCTGGATTGAGCCAAGGAGCGGGACTGAGGCTAGGGATTGAGAACAAGATGAGATGGAGAGGAGGCAGGGAGTTCCCCCAGATCCCTAGTGACAAGCAGGGCAGGCAGGGAAGGTGCCAAAGGGGATGGTGCATGGTCTGAGTCCAGCTGGCTGCTCTTCTTGCCTTTCCCCAGCTCCTGCCATGCAGTCCAGCCTTCCTCTTTCCCTGGCCCTTGCCAAACCCTGCTGTGAGCCTGTTCAGCTCACCAACACACTAGGAAATGACCTGCCTCTTCTTTCCTGCTGGCTTTTTCATTCCTTCTGTGAATTCAAGCATCTCACAGGGGGTTTGGCAAACACTACAGTCAGCACAAGGAAAGCTGAAAAAAGCAGGAGGAAAAGAGGGAGGTGACCCATGGAACACTGGGTAGTTGGGCAGATCGTGCATGACAGAGTCACCTTGTGGCCTCAACATGTGCACAGGCTGCAGTGGGGCCACATTGCACAGGCATGGCCAAGGGGTGAGCCAGGGCCTCTTGCCAAGGACTTCCCCATGAAGCATCAATGATGAGCATGATGATCCAGCTTGTGAAAAGTGCACAGGGTGTCCTTCATCTCCTGTATCTCCTGCTTGTGCTCTCCAGACAAGCCCATGCAGATGAACCAGGCCTTGTTCATGTCCAGTGGCCAATGTGGGTACGTCCTGCAGCCGACCAACATGAGGGACGACATCTTTGACCCCTTTGACAAGAGCACGTTGCGGGGCACAGAGCCGCTCTCCATCTCCATTGAGGTCAGTACCTCCTCCTGGCGTGGGGGAATGCAGGGTCAGACCGCGGTGGTTATACCAGATTTGGGGTGAGGGAATGGTTTTTCTGGGCTCCTGGCTCTGCCTGCAGCTGCTCCTCACCAACCCCCTCAGCCCCTGTCCCGCAGCACAGACTGGGAGAGCCCGTGCTGGAGAGGGGCACTCACAGGTGCTCTGATGGTGCCTGGAGAGGAGCAGCAGGAGCATCCCTGGATGCAGCACCCCAGGACTCCTCCCGTCCAGGTCCCAGTGCCAGCAGGTGGCATCCACGAGCCGCAGAGGTGGCATCCCTGTCCCCAGAGCCTGGGCTGTGGAGCGCATCCACAGGCTAACAACACAGGGGCTGTGCCTTGTCCCCTCCTTGTCACTCAGTTGCTCCAGGCTCGATGTTTCCATTTCCCCTTGCTCATGGCCCCTCTTGGGAAGACGCTTGAGGTCAGGGCAAACTTTTTAGGCCATTTCTGTGTTGCACTGCTGGTGATGATAAGAGGAGGGGGGCTGAGAGTGGGGGGTGCCAGAGGATGGGCTGTGGATGCTTGATGAATTTTTTTTACTTCCTTAATGGTGGAACTGAGGCTGGATTGTTCCTGTGTCAGCTCTCAGAGCTGCACAGCAGAGGCTCTGCAGCAACTTGGGACAGCTCACCAGGCAAAGCTCTTGGAGGGCTGTGCCAAACTAGGTGGCTCTCATGTTTGGACCAATGGGGTCCAGTAGGCTGTACAGGCATTTCTTGTGGTCTTGGAGCCAAGCTGTGGATCAGCAGTCTCCTTTGCCAGTCCCCTCAGCTCATGCAGACCCTGTGGAGATCCTGCCTGTAGGTGCTCATAGGTTTCCTCTGCGGTCACCTCTGGTTTTGGAGTGAACCCACCTAAAAAAGCCACAGCCCTTCTCCATAAGGACACCCCATCGTGTACCTGCTGCACCATTGACCCCATGTCCACTGTCTAGCTAAAAACTCCCTGCCGCATCTGTTTTTCCAAGCTCTTCCTGCACCTCAGGATGCAGCCGCCACCACTGAGTGTCAAGAGTCATTGTGCCATAGCCAGGCACTGTCACCTTTAAGAGACAGGCTCAGCCTCCCGTTCTCTGGCAAAAGTGCCTGCTGTCCCCACCAAAGCCAGCTTTCATGGATGGAGAAGCCATCTCGAGCCCAGCATGACTCAAAGCACATGATCCTGTGTTGGCAGCAGGTCCTTCCCCTGCAACAGCAGTGTGCCGACAGCGCGCCGGAGCGACATATGGCCACGGGCAAGAGGGAGCTGCGATTGCTTTCTCCTGCGAGGAAGCAGGTTGTCATTTGAGTGGAGCACAGGCTCTGCTGCAAGCACGAGGCAGAGCAGTGGTGGGGAGCAGCTCCTTTTCCTCCTCGCACCAAGGCAGGAGGGCCGAGAAGTTTCAGCAAAGATGAGGGTGTCCAGTGTAGTGCTCCCGGGAGGGAAGAGTGCTTGGCTGGGAGCCCAGCTCCAGCTTGGCAAGCTGGGGGAGGGATGCTGTGGCCCAGGCCTGGCTGTGCCAGCAGCAGACAGGAACCCGGGGCAGTTCAGCTGCTTTATTTTATGGCTTAGAAGTCAAACTGGGGATCAAGAACACCACAACAGCTTCCAGGGGTTGGAGCTGTTTCTCTCTGAGGCTGTCAGTGCTGCTTCTCCAATTAGCAGAGCCAGAGTGATTTATTTGGAAAGAAAATGTCTTGGTATGCAAACACATTTTTTCCCCTTTGTTCCTGTCTCTTACCAAGTCTTTCCTGCTCTCTACTCAGGTCCTGGGGGCCCGGCACCTTCCCAAAAATGGAAGGGGAATCGTTTGTCCTTTCGTGGAGGTGGAGGTGTCTGGTGCTGAGTACGACAACGCCAAGCAGAAAACAGAGATCGTGGGTGAGTGGAGTGGTGAAGGGAAGGGAGAGGGATGCACCAGCACTCCTGATCCTGGTGTGAGCCGTAGGCTCTGCAGCAAAGCCTGGCCCTGAGCTGGGAGCTGCCCTCATGCTGCCCCTGAGCCCAGCATCAGCCAGGGGGGCAGTGGGGGGCTCAGCGGGGGCTGTCCACTGACAGCTGTGTTTTGTGAGCAGCTGACAATGGCCTGAACCCTCTCTGGACCCCGAAGCAGTTCCACTTTCAGGTCAGCAACCCTGACTTTGCCTTCCTCCGCTTCGTGGTGTATGAGGAGGACATGTTCAGCGATGAGAACTTCCTGGCTCAGGCCACCTTCCTGGTGAAAGGCTTGAAGACAGGTAAAGCACTTGGGGCACCAGGGAGGGGGGTCATGGTGGTCCTCACTAGTTCACATTGTTAGCCAGGGAGATGCTGAGATTCATGGGAGGGTGTTGTTGGGCCCCAGGCTGGCTCAGTCTCTCCTATCCCTATGCCAGTTAAAGGAAGGCAGAGCCATTTGCTAACAGCCCTTGGGGCTGACTGCCACTTTGAGGGAAACAGGGGCATTTGGAGAATCATAGAATGGTTTGGATTAGAAGGGACCCTAAAGACCATCTTGTTGCAGCCCCACTACCATAAGCAGGGACACCTTCCACAAGACCAGGTTGCTCCCAAGCCCCATCCACCCTGGCCTTGGACACTTCCAGGGATGGGGCAGCCACAGCTTCTCTTGGCAGAAGAGAAAAAGGTTCTTGTGGGAGAAAGACCCCCTTGAGTTCTGCGCCAGGGCACTGACACATCACCCCCTGTGCAGTGAGTGACACCAGGGCTGTCTCTGCTGTAGGCTTCCGCGCTGTTCCCCTGAAGAACAACTACAGCGAGAACCTGGAGCTGGCTTCTCTGCTTGTCAAGATAGACATTTTCCCTTGCAAGGTGAGAGTGGCTGCATACACAAGAAGGTGACTGTGCTGCAGGGCGGAGGAGCAGAGCCAGGGAGCCCAGCCTGGCCCTGCCCACTCCCCTGCTCGAGTTGGGGCAGCAAGGCTCAGTGGTGCCTGGCCTGAGTGCCTGGGGATGGCTGAATTCCCAGTGTTGCTCCATAGCGCTGCCCAGCAGGAGAGCAAGCACTGGGTTTGCTCCTGCAGCAGTCAGGGTCTTTCAGGCAGGGTCCTGCTGGTGTTTGACTTGCCTGGAAATCCCTTCAGCAAAAGCTGGAGGAGGTGGATTTGTCCCAGTGCCTGTCTGTGCTCCAGGGACGTTGCAGCTCAGGATCACAGAGCTGGCTGGCCTGGGGCTGTCCCTGTTGGCATAAATGGAGGGCAGGGCTCCTTCTGAGACAGATGGTTCTTTTATTTCTTCATTTAAAAAGATGCCGGTGGGAGCCAGCGCTGGCTGTTAGAGCAGCTGCACATTGCAAACCCCAAGCTCCCATGAGCCCTGGACAGCCTGCAGGGCAGCCAGGGCCCTGGACCACAACTGCCCTTACCACAGGATGTGCACTTTGAAGTCACAAGCCCTTGACTACTGCATTTTTTTTTCCTGATCCAAGCAGGAAAATGGCGAAATAAACCTCTTCAATGCTTCATCCCTACGGGAACGAGCAGGGGATGGCTCCAGCCAGCTGCTGGCAAGCAGAGGCAGAGAGGGATCCTTTGAGTCACGGTACCAGCAGCCTTTCGAGGAGTTCCGTGTGTCCCCAGAGCAGCTCGCTGACCACTTCGAGAGCCGGGAGCGAAGGTGAGGCCAGTGCTCATTCAGCTCTTCTCCTGCAGCACATGGTCCTCCCCTGCCTTTAGTCTGGCTGAATGCAGCCTCCCCCTAACCCAAAGCAGAACTCCAGCCTTGTTTGCTGTGTGGAAACCCTAAATTTGAGCTGCTTGCAGGAGTCACTGCTGTAGGAGGAGGGTGGGACAAGGAGCTGCCACCCCACAGCTGGTGGCATTATCTCCAGTCAGGGGGGATGCAGCTGAGCCCTCACGTTCCTCCAGAGCGTTGTCCTTGGTCAGCCTGGGGTGAGGCTGAGCTGTGTCCCCTCTCTGTGCCCCCTTCCAGGGTACTGCGGAGGACCCGGGTCAACGGGGACAACCGGCTGTAGCCCATCCCGGCGGGCGAAAGCACCTCCAGTGCTTGTGAATCTCACAGCACGCTGTGAACTGGTTTCTATGGAAACGGCACTGCTATGGCCTACTTTCAGGCAGCTTTTCCAGTTTCTCTGCTGAAGTGTGTTCAAGTGGAGAACTAAAAAAAAAAAAAAAAAAATATTGGAAATAAACACCACCCCTAACCAACCCCAAATACCCACCAACCATCACCATGGAGCCCTTAAGAAGCACATCGGTGTGGACAGGCTGCCAGAGGTGCGAGACCAAACTGTCTATAATCACAAGAGACCTAAACACTCCCCATCCGGCCTCTGCGTCACTGCTCTGCCTGTAATCCAGAGATCCTGCGCAGCTGCCGGAGCCTGTTTGCAGCCATCCTCTGCTGTGTCCAGTCCCAGAGCTCCGGGCCAGGCGTGACTGCAGTGACCATGGCAGCACCTCCGTCGGTCCTGGTGACACCACCTCTGAGCTGTATAGCCACTGCCGAAGGGTCCAGTAGTGAAACTCTACATTTACAGGGCCGCTCTAGCTTTAAACGACAATAAAAGTGTCAGTATTACGTGTGTGCTGGCTCAGGTGGCTGGGGGGTCTGTGCCCTGCAGAGCAGGGCAGAGCTGAGGCACAGCCGTTCCTCAGGGGAGGTTGCACTGTTCCCTCCTTCCACCTTTAGGGGACTTTAGGGGGGTTGCACAAAACAGGAGCAGCCCCAGGTTTAATGCTGTTCACTCAAAAGGGTAAAAACAAAGATGTGCTCCAGCTGCCTCTGCTGTTCTGAGGCAGCCTGGGGACAGCACTCCAGGATGAAGAAGCACCCTTAGGATGGAGGTGTCTGGGCTCAGGGTGCTGCTGGGGCCCTCACTCACGGCCTTACCCCATGGAAAAGTTGTGCTTTTAAAACAAATGAGGAGGCTGGGCAGGCACCCTGGGCCCTCCCAAACCCCACTGCAAGCACCAGTCAACTCACGTTTGTCTTTTACGCTCTTTATTTAGGAACAACCAAAAATGTCTGGTTTCATTTCAACAAACTGTACAAGCAAGCTCTTCCCCTCGCCCACCCTCACATCCACATATACAAAAGGAAGGGAAACTTGCCGTTCACTTCTCAGAAGTGGCATTGTTGCTACAGGGAGTTCTTGCCCTCAGAATAAGAGCAGGTAAAGTCCATAGCACGTACAAGCTACCCTAGCCCTAATAATAGCTACAGCCCACAATCACAGGCAGCTTCTTTTTTTTTTTTTCCTCTTTAAAACCTTTACCAAAAGTAAAAACTATTTCCTGTTTCACACGATTGCCAAGGTGACCATTTAAAATTGTGGTCTGGAAAAAAAAACAAAACAATGAAATAACAACCCCCCCTGGAACCCCCCACACCTCCCTGGTACAAAGACAGCTTTACACAGCAGAGCTCTCACCCTGCTCCCTCACTGCAAGGCCACCCTTATGAAAGGTCCCGTTGCAGCTACAATTACATTTTCCTTTGGATAAATCCAAGCAAAAATTCCAGATCAGTCAGCACCAGCATGATTTCTAAATAACAATAATTA
>VZTF01003064.1:1076851-1119636 GCA_013397755.1 Cnemophilus loriae
AAAAAAAAAAGAGACCCCATTAGGCTGACTTTGTGGTCTGCTGAGAAACAAAGTGATCAACACGCTGTTCCCAAAGTCTCTCTTTTAGTGCAATGTTAGTATGTGCAAGGGGAATCACAGCCACGTACCCATAACACCACCACGAGCCAGATGGGGCAGAGAGAAAGTGCAATTTTAGCTAGAAATTTTCTATGCCAGGGATTCCTAGCCCAACCTTCACTAGCACCAGTAAGCAAGAGTCCTCCTAACACCACCTTCCATCAGTACAGGGAAAAAGGGGCTTTAATTATGCCACCTGAATATGCCAAACATCAGCCAACAGCACACTTGGGCCATAACAAGAAAACCCTAAATAAAAAAAAAAATTAAAATTCACTGCTTACATAACAGAGCTCCCTTGCTCTGCTTTAAAGTTTTGTGATGCCAATCCAACATTCCTGGCACAGACCACTGCCAGTAAAACACACAGCAGAAACTAAATTTCCCAATAAAAAGAACAGGGATAGCCTGCAAGTGCCTCATTGCCCTCTGCGTGTTGTGTTGCCTAATCTTACCCTGCTGGTTTTGGGATCAGCTGAGAAGTGACACCAGAGGTTTACAGGTGAGCTGAATCACATCAGGACCTTGATTGATTTGAAGAGAGCAAAGCCAAAATGATCTGGGCAGCAGGGGGAAGACATTTACAAGCATTTTAAATACTGTCACCCTGATGGGAACGTGCAGCATCACATTGACTTTGTAATTTGTGCCCAAGTGCTGAAAATCATCTTTTTCTTGATTCCCAGTGAGCCAGCTTCTGATCAGGTTGCCTCTGTTATACCTGTAAGAGAGGGGCTGCAGGGAAAACAATACACTTCTGCAGGTGACCAAAATCTGCTGCTTTCCAATTAAAAATAAAATAAAATACCCAAAATCCTAAATGAAAAACCAGCCTTCTACAGCTTCCTTCTCTTGAACTGTCAGGGGACACATAACAAAAATTAACCCAGCAGGTATCTTCCAGCTCCTGTGTGAGCATCCCCCAATCAGGTTAAGGGCTACAGCGTTCCTCTGCCAGCAGCTTCTGCTTTTGCTGCTGGCTTCTCCTAGTGACCAGCTCAGGGAGGGGACATGAAATCACACTAAGTACCTGCAAGCACCTGTGCCCATCCTCCCACCACGCTGCAGGCCTGATGTGCAGAAGCACTCAGCTCTCAGGCAAGTGGAGATAGGAGCCTGTAGATCATGGTTTGTTTAGTGTTCTGCTAAAAAAAAAAAAAAGAAAAAAAAAAATAATTTCGAGGGTGCTAATTACAGAGCTGAAAAATAAGGTACCCAAATGAAACATGTAACAGTGTCTAGAAATCTCATGGCAGGGGCTGCTGACATCAATGAATAAAGAAACTCAGTTCCTTGCACCAGGAAAACCAGCAGCCCTCTCCATGAGCAAGCCAGGGCCAGCACAAATCAGGGTTTCGGGTTATTAAGCAATTGGATTGTGCCCTTAATCTAAGCAGCCTCAGAGACATAAGTAACAAGATTCACATGGATTAAAATTGATGGTTTTTGCTGTGCCTGCCAAGCCCAAGCTCAGACACAGTGGATGGAGGTGGAGAATTTAATTTCCCTTCCTTACTGATGCTGGCTACACATCACCTCGATCTTACACCCCTTTCAAGTCAAGATAGTCATCTTTGATTAGATGATGATAAATATTCACACACTGAAGAACTGTGGTGACACTTCCTCTTAACACCACAAGAGCTGCTGTTGGGACTGTCAAGCCACCTCTCAATTTCTCTTTTCAGTTTTGGATGCAAACACATTTCCAGTGTCCTGCACCAAAACCCAAGTCTGTTTGGAGATGAAACCTGTTTCTCCTCCTCAGCAGAGAAACAGAAGACCACAGAGCTAAACCCTCAAAAATCTTCAGCTTATACTTTTATGGAGATTTCAAGTCAACTAAAAAATGCAGATAACAAGGAATGTAGGAGTTAGAAAGGGAACTCGATCATTTTTGGGTATCTTTTTTGTCTCTAAATCCTACCCTCCCCACGCAATGGCGTTTGCCAGCCCCATCGCCACGTCCGAGGGGAGTCTGCATGGAACCACTTCTTAAAATTCCTCCGACCCAAAAGAAAGAAAACTCCTGCTGTGCTTGTATGAATGCATGGAGACAAAGCTCAAAAACCTCAGCAGCTTCCAACCCTCAAGGCTGGTTTTTGTGTGTACACCGGGAAATTCTCCCTCTAGCTCACAAGACTTCTTTTCAATTTTTCTGGAAAACTGGCTGAATACAATCCAAGTGCAAAATATTTCAGCTAGTGCATCAAAACATGGTTTGAAGGGACCAGTTCATACCATAGTCCTTAAGCATTCCTGTAGATGGAGCGGGGATCACTCTTCCAATCAGCCATAGGCCCTTAAGTGTACACCAAAAATCCCACAGAAAATCACCTTGAATGGGCAAACTACACTTCCAACGTATTTATATAGCAAGTAGTTAGTAAAAGTGTACATTTTTAATGTACATCTTAATGCAATAAAGAATCAATGGCATATTTGAACTGTATATATGTGTTGTTAAATAAACCTGCATGTACATAGACACTACAGAGTAAATTGACCTACCTGTATTTGTTCTCTGAAGGTGACACTGTACATACATCCATATGCTCGGGCTGCACGGCTCCCAGATCGGCTTTCAACTCTAAAACCATCCAGATTCTCCCACCCTCTGATATTTTGGGGTGCTCAGGATTGCACCCATGAGGGTGAACTCCTGGGGTTGTCACCACAGGGCAGCTGTCCCTGGTCCCCAAGGAGAGCCACGCGGATGCCACCGGCTGAGCCGTCACCAGCAAAGGTGGGATGGCTGCTGGTCATGACCATCCAACTGTGTCATGACCATCAACAGTGCTTCCAAAGACAAATTTAGGGAGCCTGGTGCCACACAGGCTGCTCCGGGTCGGCGCCACCCCTGCTCACAGCGTGGTGGGATGATTGGTCTGACCAGTATGGGACGCACGGCGTGAGTGGCCGCACCCAAGGCGTCACTTCGGCTCTCTATGGGGTGCAGGTCACCTCCATCTGGAGCAGATGGTCACACCTGGCCACAGTCTCACACCGTGTGCCAGGGAAGCCCTGTGAGCCGAGGCACAGGCATCCAGCATGTCCCACTGGGCAAAGGGAAGCCTCTGCCAAAGCACTGAGCAGCCACAGCCCTTTCCAGCAGTGGAGCAAGGCGGCCTCTTGAAGAGGGGGCGAAGAAAGAATTGCAAAAGCAAGGGCAATTAAAGGTAGAAATCAGACACCATCTTTGGAAGAGGTTCTGAAAGAGCTTTTTTGTTTTTAAACCAGATTTTTTGTAAATCTCTGGATCCGGTCCTTTGGGGTTTGCTACCCACCCTCCTAATAAATATCATTTACCACCAACAATAAAGTCACCCACATTAAAAAGCTCTCACTAAATAAAAACCTTCTACTGAAAAAGCTTGGCTGAGTTGGCTTGGCAAAAAATAAGGAGCTATGACTACTCTCCATAAATACATCAGCAGATAAACACCAAAAACTATTTAAGTTAAAGGACAATGTTGGCTCCAAAACAAACCAGGAATGAACCAGCCACGAATTAATTCAAACTAGAAATTTAAATAAAGTTTCTAACCACTCAAAGGCAGTCAATTTCTGGAATAGCCTTCCAAGAGCAAAAGTGAAGGCAAAGCATGGAACCAATTTGGAGTTGGGATTTGATTAGTTTGTGACAGAATGATCTGACACAGCATTTGGCTGGACTATTCAGCTCAAGAGTTTCCCTTCTAGACTTTGTTTTCTATTAGAAAAGAATATTTAAAGCAAAAATGTTCAAGCAGTTGCATCACACAGCAACCACCCAAGACAACACACATTAAAAATTTACAGGTACCAGGCAGCAGGCAGGATAACTGGGAAATTTATTTTGCTCTTTTGCCAGAACTATTGCACATGGCCTGGGGGAAAAAAGGGGGGGAAAAAAAAGGAGAAAAAAAAAAAGACTAGAACAAACACTTGAAATCACCAGCGGTGCTGCAGGAGGATCTGCCATGTGGGGCTGCAAGAAGGAAACTTCTCGATGGCAGCAGAGCCACTGCCTTGGAGACAACAATGACTTGAACCACTCACAGCCACGCTGTGACTCTCCGCGTTTGTTCTCTGCAGAACAGACTGTTCTCTCCAAACAGTGAAAAGGATTCCAGGTCAGGATGCAAAAATTATTATGTGCTAGTTCTCAGAGATTAAAGAGAGACTTGGAGATTTAACAGCCTGTTACAGGCAGTCTCCAGGAGCACAGGGGAAAGTGTTCTAGCCAGCAAGGGACAAATGACACCAAACTCCATCTCCTGGGCTGCCCAGGTCTGGGAACCTGCTGCTTATCAGAGAGTATGCAATGCTCCTCATCTGAAGGGATAAGAATCTCACTCAAATTCAAGACTGGCAGGTTTCTTCTCAAGTCCCTTCCCTTTCCTAATACACTCATCACACCTGTGTGCCCACAAAGCCCTTCACTGCCAGGGCTTAAGGACCAGAAAGGGCAGAGAGGACATATGCAGCCATGCCAACCTTTAGAGAACAAACACCTTAACGGACAGATGAAAAAAAAAAGAAAAAAGAAACAAGTACTATGCCATGATAGTCCATATCTAAGCAATGACCTTGTTTACACAATGTCTGAGATTCATTATGCTTGTATAGGCAGCTGTAGGCATCGGTATATGAATATGAAATCTGAAAGTCTGTCACTGGAAAGCAAACAGGAGCATCTTATTTCCTGGGTGTGAGCTGAGCCCCCGCCTCCGCCAGCTCCCAGCCGCCTCCTCGGCTGGGCCACCGAGAGCTCAGCACCGAGTGCCCAGTTTGTGCACTGCTGTCTCGTGTGCTGTGCTCAAAGGTCTCGTGTATGGCAGCGCTTCATCACCACGTCCTGCTCCTCAGGCTTGGATCAGGCCGGCCCATGGGTTTCTTAAAGATCACAAATTTCTTCTCAAGGGTAAGAGCGGATCCTCCGGGGCTGGTGGTTTGAGTTCAGTCTGTTTCTGAAAAAGAACAAAATAAAAAAAAAAAAAACAAAAAAAAAGAAAACAAAAAGAGGTGTCAGAGATGCTCCTGGCCTTGCTCCAGGTGGGGTGCTGGGTGGGGAGGAGGGGATGCAGGAGTGCCTCAGGATAGGCAAAATTGGGAGCCTTGATGGGGTTGGCTGCAAAGAAGGTCTAGCACCACTCATAAGGGCCAGGAAACCCAAAATCCTTGAGAGAGTGGAGTTGGCTTTGCATCTCTGAGGCGGGATGCAACCTTGCTAGGCATCTCCTGCCTCTGTGCCACAAGGGTCGACAGAACCCCCTCGCTCTGGGTAGCATAAAGCTATGCTCAGAGGGCACTAGCAGCGGCACAGCCACCTCCCCAGCACAAAAGCTGGCCCCCCAGCAGTCCCCAAACCCACCACTCCCCTGCAAAGCACACAGGCTGTGCAGCAAGGGCAAGGCCCATCCAAACCCATGCTCCACCTTCTCCAAATTAGATGGGAAGGGAAGCAATGAATTTTACTTGATTTTTGTAATTATTTTTTTAAGGCCTGCAGCCATGGCAGAGGTGTGTGGGAGGCTCCAAAACAAGGCAGTGGGACTGGAGAAGATGCCAGCTGGCCAGCAAGGGGCTGCGTGCGTGGACCACCGTGCGACAGGGCCAGCACTCAGCCATCCCCATCTGGCAGGAACCCTGCCAGGGAGGAAACAGCCCCCAGCTGCACTGCTGGGCTTGGAAAGCACCTCTCCTCTTACCTCCACACACACAGACACACGCCTTCCAAAAGAGAGTCCAGGAGACTCCATGTCCCCTCCCTCCTTTGCAGCCTGCATCTTCACCACCTGAGCCTCGCTCCATGCCAGACAAGGACGTTTACATCTGGAAAGCTGGCAGCAGGAGACAGAAAGGCAGGCAGGGGTGTGTCTGCTGCTGGAGGCCAGGTGGGGACATGGAAGGAACCAGTGGCATAGGACAAGCAGCCAGGCCCCTTTCTTCCCAAATAAATAAACACATCTACGGGCCATCTTCCCACAGGGCAGGTAAAAGGACCAGACACTCCTGCTGTTTTACTCCAGCTTGAAATAAAGCCAGGATTTGGCTTCTGAGTGGTACCAGCACCCAGTAACCAAGGCAGGAAGGGGCAGGCAGGCAGTGGCACTTGTGTCATCCTGCCAGACCCTGCTCACCCTCCTTCCTTTATGCTTTTCTTTCAGAGAGCGCTCCTCACCACTTCCTCAGCTGAACCTCACACACTAACCCCTTCGCTGAACCTGTTTCCCCAGCGGGAGAGGCCCAGTGCCCCGTGCCACCCCGAGCCCTCCCGCGCCGAGGCAGGGGCCTTACCCAGCCTTGTGGCGGGCGGTGGGCCGGGGGCGTCGGGGGTCCCGGCGCTGCCCTCCGGGCCGCCCGGCTCCCACGCCTCGCTGCTCTCCGACGCCTCCGCGCCGGCTTCGCGCGGCCCTTTCCGGCTCCCGGCCGCCTCGGGGCCGCAGCCCCTGCCCTCCTCCTCCGCCTTCACCGCAAACCACACCTTGAGCTGCTGGGCGCCGAGGCGGGCGCGCTCGCAGAGGCCGGGCACGTCCTCCTCCCGCAGCCCCTTGTGCTTCTCGTAGTAGTCCTCGAGCACCTCCCGGCCGGCGGGGCTGACCTCCACCAGCCCCGGGGGGAAGACCCCCCGCCGGTAATTCTCATACCACTTCAGCTGCCCGTTCTTGTAGCCATACCGGCTGTCCCCGAACCAGCGAATGACCTCGGCCCGCGGCAGGCCCGTCTGGGACACGATGGCGTCATACTCCTGGTTCGTGGGGCGCTGGGTCTGCACGAACATTTGCTTCAGCAGATGCCGCTGCTGGGCCGTTTTTTTGAAGTTCAGTTTGGTTTTGGGAGGGGTGGGCGGCCGGCTGGAGCTGCCGTCCCCCTTTTCATTTGCGCCGGTCCCCGGTACCTCGTTTTTGCCGTTGGACTCGGTCACTCGCAGGTTTTTCAGGTTGATTTTGATGGGACTCACCTTCCGCTCCGCCGAGTTCGGGTTGCTGCCGGAGGCGTCGACTGAGCCGTTTTCACTCGTGGCCCTCTGCTCATCCGAGGAGTCTTCCCCTTCCCCGCCGCCATTCTCTGCCTCCTCCTCCTCCTCCTGTTGAGCCACCTCCTCCACTTTCTTATTCTCCTCCGCCACCTTCTTCTTCCTCCTCTCCGAGAACCAGCTGTCGATCTCCCTCCGTGTCATCTTCGTTTCCCCCCTAAGGCGGTTCACCTCTTCCTCTGCAGGAAGGGGATTTTGGGCAAAACTGCTCTCCAGGGCCTTCAGCTGCTCCGGCGCTCGCTCCTTGTACTTGGTTGGGGTGAAGTCGGGTGCCTGGTGCCACGACTGCCGCCGTGGCGGGTGGTGAGGGGCTGCCATGGCCGCCGCCGGGCTCAGCTCGGCTCCTCTGGGCGGGACTTCGAAGGTGATTTCGGGCAAGGAATCAAGAGCGCTGTCTCCAGGGAAGACGGCCCGGCCGCCTCTCACGTTCCTGTAGTGGTACCTCCTGTCGCTGAACCATTTTCGGATCTCCTTGGTGGACAAGCCCGTGATCTTTGTCAGCCGCTCGACTTCAGCCTGGCCAGGGAACTGGTTTCTGCAGAAGCTGCCTTTGAGGGCTGAGAGCTGCTCGTGGGACTTCTTGTTTTTGTAGACGTTGGGATCCAGGAAGGTCTGTGAGGAGATGGCAGGGCAGGCGGTGAGCAGTGACTGGGCGCTGTTGACCACCTTGACCCCAGATGTGTTGCTGGAGCTCACGGTGCTGTGCTGCGCCGCTGGCTGCGGCTTGGGGACAGAAGTCACTGCCAAGGTGAAGGAGGAGCTGGTGCCCTTCAACCCGTTTGCCATGATGGGCTGCGTGACCAGCAGCCCCCCTGTCCCCTCTGGCTGCCCCACCACGTGGCCTGGTAAAGTTGCCTGGATAAGATGAGGAACAGTCCCAGGATTTGCAACCAGGGGCGTGTTCAACACTGTAATGGTGGGTTGTGGCACGGACTGAATAACAGTGTTGAACATCTTCTTCCTGGCATCTTCGATCTCCTCCGGTGACCAGCTGATGCCCTGCTTCAGCCTCTGTGCAGTGAACCAGATCTTCAGCTGCTCTTCTGGATACTTGGTCACCACGGTCAAGTAGCAGAGCTCAGCTTTGGTGGGGTAGGGGAACTTGTTGAAGGAGTTTTTCAGGAAGCTGTTGGAGTCCATGGCGGCATTGTATGTGGGAATGCTGCTGAGTGGAATCATCACCTTGGGAAGGGACTTGGATGTAGGGAGCTGCTGATGCAATGGGGGCTGCTGCTGCAGCGACACAAGTTGTGCAACACCCGCCTGCAGAACAGGCACGTTTCCTATGATGGAGCCATTCACTATGTGGGATGACTTTGTTGAACTTGCAGTGGGCTGGCTGACCGGCACAGACCCATTTGGGAACGAATGCTCTCCATCCTTTACCTCTGACTCACCGCCCAGCTGACTCGACACATTCTCCTTCAGCGTGTGGATTTTTTTGGCCTCGGGTTTACCCTTCATTATCTTCATGATGGGGGTTTTGGTAATGATAATTTCAGACTGGCCATCTGCCCCTTCCTCAGGGACCTCTCCCGGCAGGTCATGGCTGCTGGTGGCCTCACAGAGACTTTGCTCCACAGTTGTACGACTGTCCTGCTTCGCCACCCTCCAGACGAAGCTCGTCTCGCCGGCGTGCAACTCCGCGTTGTGGTGCGAGAGCCCTTCGTGGCTGTTGGCCAGGAAGCTGCACCCGACACACGCGAACGCAGGGTCTTTGCTGAAGTCTGAGTGCTCAGAGTCCAAGTGCCCAAAGAACTGGTGAAGGTCTTGAGACCCGAAGTCACAAGGCTTGCAGATGTAAGTGTCACCATCGGCAATGCCGCGGTGCCCGTTGGACAAAGCTCCATTATTACTGCTGCTGGCCCCAGCATCACTCGCTGCTGGTCCTTCTGCAGGAGCCTCTGGTTGTTTTCCTTCATGATCATCTTCTCCAGCATCCTGTTCGGTCTCCTGAAGCACCAGTGTTTTTACTGGTATCATGCAGGGAGTCGTGGATTTCCTTTTGCTAGCCATTGCTACAGTTGATCCAGAGGACTATTTTTCTTTCATTTACATTAAATTCAAATTTAGAAAGCGCTATTGCAAGTGCTCTGTGGTCCAGATTCCAGCAGACTCATGATGTTCCAAGGAGTTGTTGTCGAGTGTTGACAAATGTTCATATTTGCCACTGAACCTGAGGATAAGGAGAGGGAGCAGGGGTTAGTTCCCTTGGTATTAGACAAAGCACAACTGCCCTGGTATTTAACTGCTTCACTCAATAAATAATTTTTCCTCTTTCACTGCAAAAATCTAACTTGACCTTGGATTTACTGTATTTTCACATCTAAACCTGTGAAGTATCTGTTTCAAAACAAACATACAAATACGCCGCTTTTACAGCCCCCATCAAATTGTCATTTAAGGAGGAAAAGCACTGACTTTTCCCCTCATTCTGCCCTGTCAAGACCCGTCCTTGGTGTTTCAGCAGGGAGAGCAGTGCCTGGGCTCCCTGTGTGCCCCAGGTCCCAGCTCAGCCTCACACAGGAGGTGACACCAGGCAGCATCACCTGGGAAAGCCACCTGCTTTCCATCACAAAAAAACTGTGAAAAATCCACATATTCCCCACAGAACATTTTGATTTCTTCAAAATCAGCATTTTCCATCCATGCCGTTGGGAAGTTTCTTGCCAGCTCAGAGCACTGTGCCCGTGCCAAGAGTCTCTGCAGACACCCGGAGCTGCTGCCGGGAGCGAGGAGGCTGCAGTATTTTAGCTCTCCTTGCTCAGCAAGCCTGCAAAGCATTTGGGAGATGCCCTTCCCATCCTGTGTACACTTCATTCCTGTTTTAACAGCATCTGTGAGTCCTCGTCTGGAGCTGCAAGAGAAGGTAAAGGCCCCAAAGCTCAAGAGCAGCATCACAATGTTCCTGGCTCCCAGCCTTCCCCTCCCACCACCTCGGCAGCTTTTGGCAGTCACACCACCCAATGCACTGGGGTATTCCCTAACAAAGTGTAATTTCTCGTCAGTGCAAGCCTATCTTGCTGGGCTTGGGGTAACCAGAGATTTGTTACATTTAAAACCAAAACCAAACAAAAATAAGCAAAACCCAACCAACCAACCAACAATAACTTTTTCCTTTTTTCTTTTTCCTCCTCTGAAGCTAAAGCAGACCCTGAAGTGCTCCAGCCGGTGGAAGGCCAGGGCTGGCTGAGGCATTAGCCACAATCTTATTCCCGGCCTGATGTAGCTTTCCCACGTGCACAGCAAATGCTCTGTGCCTGAGATCATGACCCCAGGGCAGTAAAGCTGCTGTAGCTGGCACCAGGAGTCATCTGCCTGGTGACACCCCTCTGTCAACCTTTTCTACAGCAACTCTGCTTTTTTGTCTCTTCGACAGAGGGATAAAATGGTATTTTTCCAGACTGCAAGGTCATTTGGAAGCATATGGACTCACTGATTCATATTACAAAGACACTGTGCCAGATTTTCCTGGGATTTACAGTAACAGCAACTGAGCTTTATAAAAACACTCATAAAAACTTGAACTTTAAAAACAACAACAAAAAAAAAACTTACCATCCTATGAGATGACTCACAGAGGTAACTCCTATCAGTTACAGCAGTTGTGCACCAACAGCTTTCTCAGATCAGATATTTGGAGCTGATCTCATGCACTGAGAAATGCAGATCAGGCAAATGGCTTGGTGGTGCTTATGCAATACCTCCTGTGCTTAGTTTTGTTGGTAGTTTTTAGAACAGAGGAATGAAAGATCCTCATGCAAGAAAAAAAAGAAGAAAAAAAATTCAAATGGAGTAAGTTCAATTTCAAATGACCTCCATAACTTTATTAGATTTTTTTAAAAAGCTTGTTTCTGAAAGCTGACATCATTTTTTCCAAACGGGAGAGCCTGGGTGGCTGGCTCTGGCCTCAGCAACTCTCAGGCACCGTTTGAAAGACTGAAAACGTAATTTCCCGTTAATGTGGGCTGATCTGAGATTACAAAACAGTCCTGTAAATAGAGTTAGTCATCACTGAACTTGGCATCCGAAAAGACTGCTTGCTATGCTAAAGCATCGTGAAGAGCTAGAAATTATAACTTATAAAAAAAAAATCTATAAATAGGTATTAAAAGCCGTGAGCTGGATTTAGATGGTGTGGATCTCAATACCTGCTTTATGCCACTCTCATCCCATCTTCTCGTGGTTAGTCCTGCCCTCTGCAGAGGGCCAGAAAGTTATTCATTAGCATTAGCAAGTGGAATATTTGGATGACTATGAATGGGCTGTGCTATTCAGAGGGGAACAGCATCCATTTGACACCAATCCCGAGATCCTCATTTTTGATGCTAAGTTAAATATTACACAGTCTAGCAGGCTGCGATGACCTTTCCAAGTCGAGTCAGTTAGGGAAAAAACAGTAAGATCAGCCTGAAGGCCACAAAATACAGCTTTAAAGGCTGAGAGGAGTTTTATGTCAGGGAAGCAATGGGAAAAGAGAATACTTATTTCATTTTATCCTGCAGCTTTAACACAGGGAGAAGCTGCTGGGCCCTCTGCAAGCTTTTTTCTTTCCAGCAAACTCCAGAGATCCAGTTCCAGAGTCTCCATTACTGAGACAGCTCCAGTCCCTGACAGACCTGACCCAGTGTTCATGGAGTCTCCAGACATCAAAAAGATGATTTTTATCTGTCAATAGAGTAAATTTGATACAAAGCAACAGTGACACACAAAGACCCCCATTGTGCCACGTTAACAAAGTGCCTCTCCCGAGCACTCCATCGCTATTATTTTGGGTAAATGTGAATGGCCTGACCCACCTACAGAGAACCTAAAAGCCCTGCATTTCATTTACCAGCACATTTGCATCAAACTCTGTGCTCTCTCCAACAACTTTCCCTAAAATGCAATCAAAGCAGCCCCAGCCACCACAGCTCTCCTGCGGGGCTCCAATATTAATGCCACCTGAGAACACAGATTGCAAATTTTAGCTGGAAGTGAATCACAGTGGCAATTTACTGGGGGAAAAAAAAATTAATCAAGTGTACTGTTTGTCCATTTCATTTCCATGGAACAGTTGCATAACCACATGTTGGGAACATGTTTTATTCACTGCTCACCTTCTGGAATGCACTTAATACTTTAATACACCACTAATATATAACAGAATGGATAATTCACTGATTTCTCCCTCATTAAAGTGAGGCTGCTCTAATGGATAGGGTAAATTAATGGCAGAAAAATTAATCAATTGGAAAACATCCTTACAACTGATCTCAGTGTATATACCACCACTGCAGATGCCTCAGACCCATCTGCACAGCCATGAGTGAAGAACTCTATTTCCTATGTATTATTTTATAATTAACTGGGACAAAGAGTCAAAGCTGAATGGAAGAGATACCTGGCAGCCAGGAAGACAAAGTTGTTGTACTTAAATTCATGGTTCCTATTTAATTTATACCTGCTAATTTCATAGCGAGGTAGCAGAGTAAGCAGGTAAAATATCCAGTGCACCTAAACCATCCCTGCTGCTGGAAATTTGAGGGAAAACTGATTTAACGCAGAGTCAAACCAATTCTACCCCAGTGATGCTCACAGAGAAACTAATGCTGGAGGGAAGGGTGGCACTTCCAGGTACACAACCAACCCTCTGCAGAGCAGCTTTGCCTCCGCTGAGGGAAACAATGCCCAGACCGGTCACAGTGAGCTCTGCAATAGCAGAAAATTTACTTCTGGAGAGATTAACAAAGGGAGGTTTCGAAATCTGCACTGCTGAGTATGAACTTTCAGCTTTTTCCAGCTTGGCTGGATATAACTGGTTTGGTTTTAAATGTTTCACTGAATTAACGAGTTAGGTTGTTAATGCAAAACATTCACTGTGCGCAGTGCCAAGGTCCCCAGTTAGAAGATTAATTTTTTGTGACCTTCGGCAAACCTCGCCTAGAAACAACAACCAGAAAACCCACCAGGAAGCAGCACCAGCCAGGACACAGCAGCTCCAGTCCCACTGCCCAGGCACTGGAATACAGGGACAGCTGCCCTCCCCTGCCTCCAGCCCTGCCAGCTCCTGGGTGCCAACACTGACACCAGGGACAGGGCTCCGTGGGGACACAAAGGATGGCTACATGCTCTGTGGGCTCTGGTGCTCTGCTGAAGAGGGAATGCTCCATTAAAATAAAATGAAATTAATAAAAAATTAGATTTTAAAAGATCAGCACCAAAATAGAAGTAAAATAACAGTTTTCTCAACACTTTCAGTGCCTGCTAGGCAGGCAGACACGCTCCCTAGGTCAGAGACAAAGTTAATGTTTCTGTCTCATATAGAGCCAAGCACAATATTGGCACTTTAAATAAAAGCGGTTTGTTTTTAAGTTGAAGCTCCGCAGACCCCAGCTGATAGCATCGTATGAGGGGGAAAAGAGGAAAAAAAAAAATCAAAGGAAGAAAAAAAGTTGATGTTTTTGAATTTATATCTCTCCCCTTCAGGCTCTACCTCTAGCCAGGGTCAGAAGATGCAGTGCTGTCTTTGGGAGTTCCAGATGACTTCCCAATCACACTGCAATTAGCCAGGCCATTAAATAAATGATCCCTATGGCCAGCACCATCGACCCAAACGTGAGGGCTGAGCCCCCTTCTCAGCACCCCAAACATCCCACCGTGTTTGACAGCAGGCTCTCCCAGCATGACAGACGCCCATTTTGCCCTGGGCAGCACTGGGAGCCAGCTCAGTAGCCTGGGACTGAGTGCATTTACCATGGTGCTGGGGAAGGGAGCAAAAACAGGTCCATGTATTTGGGGTACAGGCCCATGGCCACCCTGTTGCCAGCCATGGCAGTCCTGGGATTCTTCCTCTTTGGCTGGGCATTAACATTCCTTCTGCTTTTGCAGTCCGTTCATGAGAAGTCATGTAGGAGTTTCACCAGTTCAAATTATTTATTGCCAAAACATGCCGGGGGGGCTATTGCTAATCCATCCCAGGGACACACTGTGTGGATGGAAATCTCAACAAAGACCTCTCCAGGCTACGTCTCTGTCATTCAGTATGGACAGACACAGACAGAGGGGACAGATCACCCCTCCAGAGAAACTTCCAAGGTGTGGATGAGACGTCTCTGCCAGCTGTACCAGCACAGCTCTGTGAAAGAGAAGAAAGGGCAAGATTCGGCAGGGCTGAGCTCCTCTGTTCCTGGTCTGTGGTTGTGCATCTCAGCTAGCTGGAGCCCAGCATCCTCCCCGAGTAACTCTGCAAAGGCTGCAGCTGGGAGGAAGTCACAGGATGGGAACATCTCCAGCAGCCTAAAAATGCCAGCAGCAGAGCATCACCCTGGCTCCTGGCACACATCCCCATGCCATGCCCTTGCCCAGGGCTGGCACCTGGAGGTAGCATCTGCCACCCAAAGCCTGGTTCATAACCCAGACCAAGGTCGTGCCACACTTAATTCTGTTGGGGTTTAACCCCATTCAGGACTGCAAGTTCCCATCAATGAGCAGTTAATGAGATTTTAGAGCAGATTGGTACCACACTAACTCTGCAGGCACTCAGACCTCAGGTGATCTCAACATGAACAAGCAGAGCCACCAGCAATACAATAACCACAGCCCCAGAGAGGCCACGCAGGCAAGAAAGGCTCTTCACATCTTATTATTTCGCACTGCACGAATTTACAAACACACGCACAAACTTCAGCAGTTTTGAGCTTCGAGCAGCATCACAGTCAACATTTGTACTAAGGAACAATTTCTCTTTATGCCAACTGGTCAGGGTGCTTTGTAGCTTAAGCCTGGCTTTGAAACCGTGGGTACAGTCTAAATGCAGTGGGAGCCGGTTGACCGAACAATCGTATTCATTCTCCATTCCTTGGCAGGCCTAGAGCAGAAAAGCGTCTTTTCCATTTAGACCAGTTAAACAGAGCTATTCATTAAAATTTCACCCTTCTCCAAACTGCTGGACTTCTCCATTTAAAATCTGCCTTTAAGAGAAGCCCTCTCTCCTCTGCCCCATAGTGCTCCTCATCCCCCTGTCTCAAGTAGTCACCCATTTCCGAGCTGTGTTTTTGGATTGCTCTTGTGCTGTAACAGCAGCACCTCGCCTGTGTGCTGGTATCTGGGCAGAGGCTGCCTCAGCACTCGGGTACTAATGGCAATTATCTCTGCTTTTTTTTTTTTTTCCCCCAGACATGCACAAAACTGAGCAAGATGGAAGGTTAGAAAGAGCCGGCTGAAACAGAACGCGATTAGAGTATAAAAATAGGTCACTGGGATAATATAACCTTTAGACTATTGGCAATGTGCCCCCCTTAGAGACAAGCCTGTGTGCTATATTTCAGGAGAATGTGAGGAATAAAAAACAACCACCACGACACACATCAAAACAAAACCACTGATCATCCCTCAGAGCTTTGCATGCTTCTGTTTGAACATCACTAACATTAATTCACTCCTTTTCCTCTGCCCTCATCCATTTGATTGAGCACAAAATAAATGTTATGTAATCATACCATTAACATCTTCCAAAAAAGTAATAATCTCTTTTGGCACAGAGGCTTCATTACAGATTTGCTCCGCATTGCACTACCTTAGCAGGGTTCACAGTTCCAGCATGCCACCTCCATAGCTTCAATCCTCAGATTTTGTCCATGCTGCAGAACATTCCCAGCATTCCCCCAAAGCAAAAGGCCCAGCAGACAGACAATCACACCTCAACAGAGCCAGCTCCAAGGTTAGCACTACCAGCAGAGGACACCAGGTAGCATTAATGGAGCTTCAAGAAGTCCCTCAGCTCATCAGTATCTGGGTGTCCCATCACCTCACACTCAGCTGGTGACTGCCAGCAGGTTGGTTTGTGCCTGAACAGGACAGTATGGCCATGCTTGTAAACACACTGAAGGTTCCCATTTCAGCCCCTTGTGCCTTCTCTAGGATGTTTTGTCTTTGCTTGCATTGCCAGGGGTTTGTTTGTGATTTCATCTTAAACACAGGCACCTCAAACAGCCCCTCACACATCAGTAATATCCTGATTCACCTTCAGATGTGCCACACGCCTTGTGATCCCACCCTTAGAGCTCACTGTCAAGCATCACCATTTATGTAGGACAAGCTCAGCTTTAGCAGATGCAGCCCTTCAGAATGTATGTGAAGATGAATAGGTTACATCTAAAACACACTTCTTTGTGTTTTTATTATCTGAAATTGCTGAACTGGCTCCAAGACAAAAATCTACTGGGGAGCTCAGAGTAATGAATAAGCACCAGAGGTAGATCTTAGTCCATGTCAAATTTCTGACAAGGATATTTGAGGCTTTTAAATCAGCAGGGAGTGCTTGGTTGAGCTGGTGAGGAGCTCACAGGTGTGAGCACTCAGTGAGAACAGAGCACCCACAGTGCCACAGCCCCACTGTGCCCTCAGTGCTGCTACAGCCTGCCCCATCTCAAGGAATCCTCTTGGGGAAGCCTTGGAGCCCATCTTTCTGATGTACCTCTGCTCAGAACCCCACTGCCAGGTTTGCACATCCACCTCCATACGGGTGACCTTAATCGAGGGGCCATCACCCCAAATTCGGGAACCACAGCTCTAACGCCAGCACAACATTTACTGTTCAAAGAAAACCAGTGTCAGCTTTTATACCAGCACCAAAACGATCCCACTGCAGACACAAACCCAAAAGCCTGTCACACAGGTTTCTCACCGAGCATCCAAGTCCCCTGTGGAATGAAGAACCTCTTGCTGAAGCCTGGCTGATCACCAGTAACTGAGCAGCCGCATAAGGGACAGACCCGCAGCAATTCCAGGGAAGTAAAGAGTGCCCAGAGCTTTAAAACAAAAAGTGGGTGGAAAGGACGAAACCAAGCTACTAAACAGTACCAGAGGCACTGGAGCTGATCATCTGCAGCACAGCCTGATGACTGAGTGCTGCAGCCCCTTCCCAGCTGAGCATTTTTGGATTACTTCATCCCCCATGCCCTTTTGCAATATGCAGCTTCGAGAGCCGTGTTATGTCCTGGCTCAGCCTCAGCTCCCATTCCCCCACTTACAGTTGCTATAACCAAAAAGACAACTGCAAAATACTTTGTCTGAAAGCAAAGAAACACGGTTTGGCAGGTTGGGATCGTGGATTATTTTTTTCCATCCCCATGGATTCTGCTTCAGAGTCGTCCTTTCAGACCTTGCGCGCAGCCGATGGCTTTTGCAGCTTATTGAGCCTGCTGGTTTATGGCAATGTTTTTCTGCTCACTGAACTGGCTCATTCTTTCAGCAGAACAAACTGTTCCACGTTGAGGCAGGAGTTGGCTGTGTTTTAACAAAGGATTTTTCCCTTCTGACAGTGTTTTGCAAAAGACCCAAAAAAAGGAGTTTGGAGCCAAGTTACAAAAGGTCAGGAGAGGCGAGTCAAGCACTGGGTGTAGTTCCTGTATGTCACAGCCAGACAAGGAAATGGGTGGGGAGAAGAGGAATGGCATTTCGAGCCGCAATAATATGTATAAAGTGATATTAATGAGGAATGGGCTTTTAAATGAGGATGGCAAGTATGCAGGCACTATAATTTTTGCTGTACAACAGCAGGCTTGTTAGGTAGGCTGAGTCCTCCACAATCATTTATCCATGTGAAGCATGCATTTGAGAGAGTTCAAGTAGCACTAGGAGTGAAAAAAAGACAGTCTTATGTGCTTCCCCTCCCCAAGCTGATTTCAAGGAGCTACCGCACTCTCATCTCCTGTCAGCCAAATGAATATTCAAAAGGCTTTTGCCAAGCCAACGCCAGTCAATCAGGGAAACAATGCTGCAGGGGAAAAAAACCACTGCGCTGAGAGACCTGTGTGAGACAGGCACCTTGTCCCTCACCACGGCTCTGCTTTAGCATCCAAACCTTTAATGTGGTGCACGGTGCTCCTGCCGGATCTGCTGCTCTGTCTGCTCCATCCCCTGCCACCCCACAGGACAGCACGGCTACAGCAGAGCTGCTGGATGGAGGATGAGCATCCTAAGCCAGGGTGCTGCGAGTGGGGAAAAATCCCAGGACTGTGGTCCCAGCAACACAGCCCTCCTGAAGGAGCTGGTGATAGCTCTTCCCTCTCCTCTGCTACAGGCTGCGACCATAAATATTTTGTGCATGGGATGGGCAGGTTGCTGGTGAGGCCCCACTCCCTGCTCAGCAGCAGCAGCTGGTAGGGACGGGTCTTTCTGGTCTGTGCACTGTACATGGACAAGCCAAGATGGACAACTCCGGCCTTGCAGATGCTGGGAGGAGGGAGCCAAGGGGATCTGCAACAGTTGACAGTATGTCATGCCTAATACTCAAGCTTTTCCAGGCCTCAGAGGATCCCTGAAGAGAAAGAAACCACCCACCACTGGAACACAGCCACTTTTGTGGCTGGAAGGGGCAGATGTTCAACCCCGTACAACAATGCAACACAACAGTTGAGGCTGTAAGTGAAGAATGCTGCATCCACTTAAAACTGAAGAGGGAAATTAGGGACACCATCTAATTCTAGAACTATCATTTGGTCCTGATGCTTAAAGTTCACATACCTACTCTGCAAGAGTGGCACAGGGTTTTCTTCCATTGCCTTAAATAGGCAATATCCTGGACTAAAGCACTGAACCACAAGGACTTCAGAAGCATATGATCAGACTGACATGTGTTCACCTCCTTCAGCTGGAACACCAGTTCCCAAATAAGTTCAGTTTCTTTTTAGCACCTACATAAGTGACAGACTTCCAGAAGTCCCAATTGGACTGGACAGGACAGGCCCTGCTGGCATAGAGAAGGGCAGACCATTAAGAGAGCTCAGTATCCTAACAGCCAAACCCTTTCCTGAGATGAGCCTGGGGAGAAGCTGAGTTTCAGAAATCCTGCTCACCACAGCCAGCATTAAATCCTTCACCACTGAGTTGCCAAGAAGAGCTTGGCATGGAGAACATCATCATCCCTACCACCACACCCCCCCTCATTCACTGACCCCCAAGAGTTCCCATGGGACAACCTTCTTCCTTTCTCTGAAATACTCGCTATGTCTTTTAGGATTGATAGCAAGAGAAAAATGGATTTGGGACTTGATTTGAGATCTCAGTGGGCAAAATCCGGGCACCTGGATCACGTACCTGCCAGCCAGATGCAATCCTGGTCATTTGCTCCCTGGTTTGAAACTGTATTTGTTCAAAACCATTTATCAAGACACTCTGGACAGAATGCAGAGACACAGAACAAAGTTCAAGGGTTATTTGTGATATGAACTGTGCCAGTCAGAACTCTCCTCTTCCTCCAGCTGTTTAGTGACACTTGGAATGGATTTGTGTTACTGGAGAGTCAATTATTTTTTTTAGTTGAAAACTCACCATCCTCTAGATCAGCTGTGAGCTGAAAGCATCCCAGTTATTTACTGCTGGAAGCTAAAGGAATTTCCTTAATCTCAGAAGACAGACATTTAAAATTAGTTTCAAGTTCAGATGTGATAAACAAATCACATTCTCCTCCTTTCCCTTAAATTTTTTGTTTGTTTGTTTGTTGTTTGTTTTTTAAATCATGCCTGCTAGTCCAACCAGCCTTTTCCTTAGCCGCCCTTTGCAACTCCTCGTTTAAAAACTCATTCACAAAGATGCAGGGGAACTATAGACATCTTCTGAGAAAAACCAAAGCCAGCTCCCCAAGTTCAGAGCTTTTCCTTTGACACTTGATTCCCTGAGAACCTCATTATAAAGAAACAAGCCACCATGTATTTAGGTTTCTTCCCTCTTCCTATGAAGAGCAAAAGATCGGGAACTGGGATGGGGGCTCAGGACTTCAGCTTTCTGCTGACAACCAGCCAGTGGAGCTGGCTGGAAGATGAGCCCACTCCACCTACCCTGCCCAAAAGCTGGGGGTGCAAACAGCTCCCAGCAGACTGATGAGGAAGACAAAAGATGTTGTAAATTGATATGACAGTGCAACTAAAGCGTTTGGGGTTTTGGACTGAGTCCCGTAAGCCTGAATTCATATTGATGTACTTTGTACCTTGTGGATCACGAGGCCTTGATACAAGGAGATTCTTTTAAAAAATTCAGGCGTGCTGGGAGAATTGCCTCCTTGCCATGTTCTAGTGAGTCTGCCCATGAACTGCCAGCAATTACTAAGCTTCCACTCTGTATTCAAAGCTCTGTACAATGGAGTTTATTATTTTTAAGCCTTTCAGACATTAATGTAGCAAATTTAACAGAGCTATTTGGAAGATTAAGACACAAACACCACCATATTATTCAATTTAGCTCCAACACCGAACACTTATTTCTGTAAAGAATCACAGCTAATACACTGCCAACTGCCAGCAGAGACAAACACTTAAAGCTTTAAGTCACACAGCGGCATGGTCTTATAAATCAAATTTAAGATATAAGAAGAAGGAAATTACTATCATTATGCAAGTACAGCCCAATTACCACCAACTGATACCAAACTTATCTTCAGGTCTTGGCCACAGGCTTCAAAAATACACACCTAGAAATGACAGCCCAAGGAAATCCTCACTTTCTGTGCATGCAGCCAGGTGTGAACCTACTAGTACATCTCCAATAGCTGTATTAGATGACTTTTCTAAGTATTTTATAAGTTCGTACAAGTGCAAAGAGACTTTACCACCACCTCACCAGCCAGTTCACAGTGGAGAGTTCACTAACAGCTGCTCTATTTGCCAAATCAGACCTGCAGACAGGTGACAAAGGGGAGCGATGAGAGAAAGAAAACAAAAAGGGTTTGTGCCTGTTTTCTATCATTAAAGTGCTCAGAGGAGAGCTGACTGCTGCATTTTGCCCTCCTGAAACCATCCCACCTTTCATGAACAATTACATGAACTTAGATTAGACTAGGTGCAGGAGTAGCAGAGGGGAACATCCTTCCATGGAAATGAGGGAATGAAATGAAATAAGAGTCAATTTAAAAAAAATAAATCAGTTTGCCATACGAAGACTGTCATTTCCTTAGAGCAGACTTAACCTGAAGCCTTTGGAGAAAATCCATCTGTTGGGAATTTAAAATTTCCCAGCCCTTCAAATGAACATGGAAAAGTTCTCATTGCAAAATGTCCCATGAATAACAGAAATATTCCCGGTTTACACCAAAGGCATCACAGACTATGTTATAACCTCAAAAAGACAGAAATCAAGAATTCCTCCTGGCTTTTCAGAAAAAAGTGAAGGGTGGTCTCATTACACCAGT
Organism: Cnemophilus loriae; assembly: GCA_013397755.1. Taxonomy (NCBI): domain Eukaryota; kingdom Metazoa; phylum Chordata; class Aves; order Passeriformes; family Corvidae; genus Cnemophilus; species Cnemophilus loriae. Next base: position 1,098,139 of record VZTF01003064.1, read on the forward strand.
CTAAAACATTCATCATCCTCATTAGGGTGAAGGGCACATTATTAACTCTGTTTCACAGCACTAAGAAAACAGCAGGATAAAGTGAACTGCAGGAGTCAGCACAGGGGACAGTAAGGTAAAAACGTCCGTGCTGTGTCAGCAGGCAGCCTGCAAACACAGGAATGGGGATGACTGACTGCTGATGCCATGATGGAGCATTTCATCTCTAGGCCAGCAGCCCAAATCAGTCAGGTTAGGAGGACATGGTCCTCCAGGAACCTGCCCTCTTCTTTGGGCTAGGAGTAAAGACACTTGGGAGCATCTTAAAGATACTGCACCAAAAGGACAGAGTGTCACGCTGGACAAGGCTCAGGACAGCGGGAACTCCCTCCATGCACAAGCCCATAATCACCCGCCGGCACAGGATTAAGGGAATAGATGCCTCCCACGTCAGGGCAGCTGGGGGACAGCGCTCACACTCTGCAGGACTCATCCCTTACAGTCTGCAGGATTCATCCCTGGATCCTGTCAGCAGCAGACAGGGAAGCTCTGCACAGAAACCCCACGAAAGCAACACCCTTGCGATCAGTCCCACGAATCCTCACGTTGAGCTGCTTCCCAAAGGGCCGGACCAGGCAGAGCAGCGAGCGGGAGGGCTCCTTCAGTGAGCTCTCCATGGATTATGGCTGGAGCACCACACATACCTTCCAGGGACAGCTGGGAAAGTGGTTTGCAGCACTGTCCAAAGCGCTGGAGAGCTGCGCTGCCACTACGTTTGGGGTTCTTCTGGACCATCTGTTTTCACATCAAAAGCAATCAGCAACCGCAGGTGCAACACCCAAAATTCAGGGCCAGCTACTCCTATCTGTACCCTTCATCCTCTCCACCCTTCTAAAACTGGGCACAAGTCTCATCATCACCTGGCAAGTGCTGGTGAGTGCTGAGAAGCTGCTAGTGCAGGAGACACCCTCACAGTTTAAATGACTCAAGCTGCCATCCTGGGCATGGTCCCACGGGATGGCAGCTCCCTGTCTGTGGCATATTCAGGTTACAGTTACTTGCCATCCCCCAGAGTACATCAGTGTTCTGAAGCCATTCACCAAGGTTCAGCTCCATTAGGAAATTGCTGCCATCCTCCTCCTTGTTGCCTGGCATCTTCCCCACGTCCCTCCCTTTCTTGGTCAGTAGTTAGTTCCATGGCATTTTAGAATTTCCCAAGAGAAATGTGCAAAGCCTCTCCCCAGAGCTCCAAGATCCTCCAACAGACAACCCTGAAGACTTTTAGAAGTCACACATCCATGTGATCTTCCACACACACCAGTCTGGAGCTCACCCTCCCCCACACACAAAGTGGCTCGAACAACAGTCTCACAACTTGGGGAAAAATCCACAGCCTTAAATGTTTGCTGGCCCAGCACGAAGATCACACAAACCACAAAAGTGAAAAACAAGAGGGTTAGACAGCAGAAGTGCTTAATGATACCACATCCTGTACATTGAGGATTCAGTTTCTTCCCTTTCACCAGTGTCAGGAGTGCTGTTCAAGACAGTTTTACTCCTAGTTACAGGCAGAGTCTGAGGGAACAGCCAGACCTACCTGTAGCCCGAGAGTTACAATCCCTGGTCTAGAAGCAGCCCTAGCCTGTTGCCATGCCGTGGAGGCCACATGCTGCCAGCTGTCCAGCCTGTCAGTCAGTAACTCAGTATACCTTGGAGGAGAAGGGGTTTGGGGTTTTGGCTCTTGGAAGCGCAGGATGGAGATGAAAGCAAAGCTTCTGGCCAAAAAGGATGGATTTTTCCAGCTGCTGGGCCATGCCTCTCGCACAGGTGATAAAAATTTCATACGATATATTCACACCAAAGATGAAAGAGTGGCCAAAATTCACACTGCTGGTTCTCAACAGCCTGCACAAGCCACTGGACCAGCTATGTGACTAGAGGGAAATATAGATAACAGTATTTGTAATATTTCTGGATAGTCAAGATACTCCCCAGGAGCATTTTCCCACCCACAGCCACCATGAGGCCTGATTTTCTGCCACATCCCAAAGATGATCATTTCCATCCAGCCACAGCATCCCACACCAGCTGGAGCTCACTCGCTGCCACAGGGTGGGGTCTCAGGCCAGTGGCTCTCCCACACCCACCCCTGGACCATCAGGCTCTGGCAAAGGGAAGAGGGGCTGCATGTCCCCAGAGCAAAGGAGGCTCAGCGTCACTCCTTCTGCAGCTCTGCTGTACCTGAAACAGGCAGCCAGAGGCAGCTCCTCCCTGGACAAGCTGTCATGTGGGGGCTTCCCCATGGCTTATCACATGGGAATAGCAGGGAGCCTTCACAGCACCACGCAGGAGACAGCCAGCCCCCTGTTCCCCCCGGATGTCTGCTATTCCAACCACGAGGTTTTAGCACATTTCAGGGATGCTGGAAAGCTTCTCCTGACATTTAGGGAGTGGCAAAAGGGGTGGTCAGTGCTGCTACCCTACACTGGGAAGGAGCAGACAGGGGAGAAGCAGGGAGAAAGGAAATGATCTGCCCGAGGTGAATCCACACACTGCCATGGGCAGCAGGGCCATGTGCCATCATCTGTATCCCCAAAGCCATCGCCTGTCCTTAGCTTTCACCCGGGTTCAAAGCAGAAAGGCAGCACAGGAGCAGCAGAAACCTGCTCTGCCCAAACTGGCCATCAATTTAAAGCTCAAGAACTGAGAGCAGTGCTAAGGAAGACTTTACAGCTCAAGGAGCAACCACCTTGCTAGTGCAATTATGCCAGGAGCCCCAGGACCTCATGGAACATATTCTCTGGATACCTGTAAAACCCTTTAAATGGATCATCCTGTTCTGTTTTCCCCAGGAAAACAGAAGAGAGGCCATGAGATGGTCCATCCAGGTTCCTCACACAGCAGCTATGGAGAAGGGTACGGACACCTTCCCACTGACACAGCTCCTGGCTGGAAGGGAAATGCTGTCACCAGTGTGTTACAGAAAAGGAAATGAGGCACAAAGCAATTTTAAATAACTCGCCCAAGGTCACAGGAAGCTTATAGCAAAGTCAGTAATTGAACTCAGGCCTTGTGAGTCCCTAGTCTAGTTATTTATCAGAAATCACCCTTTAATGGGTCACCTTTAGTCAGACACCCTCCTATTTTGCACTGCCACTGAATTATACTGGCAGAGGGAATTATTACAAGTTTCCCTTACAACCCAACATGCTTAAAGAGCTGTTTTGGAAATAAAATAAAACTTGCAGCATGCTCAGTGTCCTGGAAGAGGCAACTCCTCAGTGCTTCAAAGAGCTGAACCACCAAAGTGATTACAAGGCTCCAGATCAAGCTGGGAAATAAGAAGCTGTTTTTCCTCTGCAGTGAATCACTTTGTTTTGAAGGGTGGCCAGTAAGAACTCACCATTTCACCTCGGATCTGCATCTTCTTTCACTAATACCTCTGATGACACAGAATATTGCAGCCTTAGCTCCGAGCCAGACATCCCAGAGCCTCTCCCTTCGCAGCAGGCCTCTCCTTGAACCTGATGTGCCACCGGTTTGTGTTGGTACAAAACAATAGAGTGGACTCCATCCAGACTTTTGCAGGCCACAGGCACAGTTGTTTCCCTTCATAAAGAAAACCTGTTCAAGCATACCCCAGTCCAGTCACAGAGACTGGACACAGCCTTCACTGGAGCCTTCCACAGCCTCAGGGAACCCCTGCCAGACAGGGCTGGTTGAAGGCATCTCTGGAGCATCCAACCTGGCTGCTCCTGGGAGTCCCCTGCTGTTGGAGCCCAGTGCCTTCCCGGGGCACTTCTCACCTCACCAGAGGAACAGCAGAGCCACTGCAGCACCACAGCACATCCCAAACCCCTCCAAACTCCAGCAGGGGGAACAGCAAAAGAGGAACAGCAAACCCAAACCCTCCTGATACGCAGATGCGGTTTGTAACATAACAGACAATCAAACCGCATCTGTGGATATCTGCAGCGCTCAGATCCTTTTCAGCTGATGACAAATAGTGGAAGTGTTGGGCAATAGGTTTGGAAAGGGACACACAGGACAGAATTTGCCTTTCACAAAATACAATGTGAGGGGCAGGAGTCAAAACTGTTAGTGTGGGGCTAGCCAAGAAGTTTGTGCAGCATTTAGGCATCCAGTGGCCTCATGTTTCTGAGTACAAGCAATTTAATGTGTCACACTGATACTGTACACATGTCCTGAGCAAATAGCTCAGTAAGAAGTAAGAGTAGGAAGGGAGGAATGAGGGAAAAGGATGCAAGGGCATCTGGAAAACTCCATCTGAGCTGCAAGTTGGGAAACTTTACAGTTATACATACTGACTGGGGAGATAGGAAAAGGGGAGGTAAGAGAGGCTTCACAGCTCCATGCTCAGGGCTACAGCCACCTGCCTGGGGACTGAGGGGCACTGGTCAGTGCCAGCCCCCAGCCATCCCCTTCCTAGGGAGCACCAACACTGCCAGCTTAACAGAAACAGAGAACAAAAGGAAAAAAGAGAGAGAACTTCACCTCTTCTAAGACTCTGTTACAGAAAGAAACCCCACGTGCTACCAAATCACATGGATAAAGGACTATCCTGTTTTGCAAAGCCTTTGTGTGGGGAATTCTTTGCTTTGAGCTCTGCTGCAGATTTGCAGGTGAAAATTTACCTCCCAGGGTGAGGAAACAAAATCTCTTTTCCCCACCTCTTCTTCACTGGCAGAGCAGTGGCTCTGGGTGGAAGGGCTGTAAGAGTGGGAAAACCCTGCCCCAGCCCATTCTGCTTTAAGCCTACTCACCAGAAGTCCTTGCTGCCACTCCACACCATAAACCCCAGCGAGGAGCACGTCCAGTGCTGCAGCTGCAGCTTCATGCAGGGCACCCAGTTTTGTGAAAGCACCTCATGTTTTTCCCACCATGGGTCCTGTCTTCCCTAACACCATCAGATCAGGGTGAACCCCTCAGCCCTCTGCAAGAACCAGCTCAGCAGAAACACCTCCAGAGGGTTATTAGCAACAAGACCAAACTAGCAGCTGTGGGCCTCCAGATCCTTGGGCCCTAAACGCAGGGCTGAAGAGGCGTGACATCAACTATGTCAAAAATTTGCTTGCTTTGAAATCCTACTCCTGCTTATTTACGTTACAGGAGTACCCAGAGGCCTCAGCCCAGCCCTACAGAGCTGGGGCTGGAGAAGTGCATTTGCACATGTAATGGCCATAGAATCACAGAATGGTTTGCACTGGAAGGGACCCTAAAGATCATCTAATCCAGCCCTGCTGCCATGGGCAGGGACACCATCCACTACACCAGGCTGCACAAAGCCCCACATCTCCACAGAGAGCTCCTGCCCCGTGGCCAGCCACAAGCAGCTCACAGTTTTCACCAGAAATAACTCATAGCCAGGTTGGAGGTGAGGAGGTGCCGTGGCAGGGCAGGCTACAGGAGAGAACCAGCACAAGGGCTGGGAAGCAAGCCAGCAGCCGGGCATCACAGACAGGGGTGTCCCTGGGGCTTCTCTAGTGCTCCCACAGCAGAGCTGAGCTCTGCCTCCAGCAGCCAAAACACCCCGGTGAAAACGCTGCACACGGAGCTCTGCAACCCCCACAAGGATGCAGAGAAGGCTGTTAACCTAAACAGACAGGCCTGAGATTGATTTGCAGGAAGGATGAAATCAAGAGGCAAAAATAACATTTCCAACACACCAGTGACATACCAAGCCCTTAATCCAAGGCACTATTTACAGGCCAAGAGCATTCCTTGCTGCTCTTACCTTCAGCTGCAAGGTCTGGGTCAGCAGCTGCCTTGGAGGAGCCTGTTTGAAGGTAACAGACAGCCCAGGGAACAGCCAAGCCTAGAAACTGAGATTTGCAGGAGAAGATAAATAATTAAAGGGACAGCTGAGCACAGCTCACTAGACTTTGCTTCACAGTGCAAGCGCTGAACGTGGAAAACTCAAAACATTTCATCCCCAAATGCATTAAACACCCATTTTGCTATTTCAAAGTCTTCTACTTTCTCCAGCATCCAGATATTCACTTCCCAGATGCACTGCTAGGAATAGGGTCTTGTAAATAAAGTTTCACAAAAACGGAAGGTTAACACACAACATATTTTTCCCATTACTTCAATACATCCTGAGAGCTCGGTAAAGAAAGAGTCTATTTAAAAATCTAGGGTGGGGAAGAATTAGCTCACCAAAACCATAAACAGATTTGCTTTGCACTTTCAGGCCAAGAGAAAAACAAGACAGGCCATGCGTGTATTGATGCACACAATGGCACAATCATTTTAAAAACAAATGAATTGGGAGGGAGAGGACACCACAGGAGGGTGGGGGAAAAGGAAGAGCAGAGAGAAAGGGGCCAAGTTCTGGAGCAAAAATCCTCAGTTTGGTATTTAAAGCTCTCTCAGAAGATACTGAAAAGCCTTCATGGGCCAGCACAGGACTATGAGCTTGCAGGGAGGATGGCACACTTTTGCTACAAGGCAAGACCACAATCCATCTGTGGGTGCTGGCTCTTCAGTAATGAACAACATCCTTTTCCGCAGATGGAACACAAAGGCATCCTTCTTATTTACCCAGAGACCTTCCACACGAACCATCCACATCCATTATTGCTGTCTTTCCGTGGCAGATACCAAGGGATATAAAATTTAACTCCCCTATCCCTGCTTTCTCTTCTAAGAGACCCTGACTCTGTTTACAAAGGCGGAGTGAAGCTACAAAAGCTTCACCCTCTTCCTCCTGCAAAATTCTCTGTTTATAACAGCCAGACAACCAGAGAGCCACAACGTTCAGTGCATTTGCACAAGTACTGCCATGAGGTATTGAGGACCCACCTAGATGCAATTAACAGAAGGAACTTCAAGGAGGACAGCTCTCAGGGGGCTGAGGGAGCACGTGGATCCCAGCACATCACATGCTTCAGCAGGGTGCCTTAGTTTATTCCTACCAGTTTAACAGGCTGAAGAACTGGAAGTGTGTCAGGAAAGCGGCAGCAAACAGCATCAGTCCAGTCACTGTACTCCCAACGCTGATTATTTAATAAAGTCTAGAAACAAGCAGTCTCCAGATGTGGCACAAGCTGGGTAGAAACCACTCTAGGGTTTGAAGATCCCCATTTCCACAGGGACACTGTCATTTATCACACAGCCATGAGTTGGGTGAACAAATTCCCTGCCAGTCTGCTCGCTAATGTTCAACCATAGAGCTTGCTTTTTGTACAAATAAAATGGCTTGGCTCTGCTATGAGACCCAATTTCTTCTTCAAAAGTCTGGAATGGTGTAATAGAAAACTGGAGTGTTATTTCCAAGCACCACTTCTTCCATTCACAGAAGCCAAAGGGAAAAAGCATTGCTCTCCTGACCCCTCATCCACACCATGGGACAGATGGACATTTATTAAGTTATATGGAAATAAAGTAAATCAGCGACTAGCACACAGATAGAGGAGCCCCAGCCAGGAGAAAAGTACAAACACACAGGCTATCTGAACTCTGTTCTGTTCAAGGAGGGATGTCCAGAAGCAAAGAAAATAAAAATTGCCCCCTTCTCGGGGACACCTGGAAGCATAAGCCAAGCTTGATCTGACCACAGAGCAACCCCTGTTCTCAAGGCAACAGAGCCAACCACTGCACGATCACTTCCTCCAGCCATCAGGCTCCCACAGCCTGCACAGAGATCCCTGGGATACACTGGAATACACCACATTTCCCTGTCCAGGCTGCACAGGACAGGAAGGTCCACATCACACACAGCGCCCGAGGTGACAGCAGTGTCCTACCTGCACGAGGGACCACGTCCTGAGCCTGTCGTTCTCCTGCCCCTCCTCTGTGCTCACCCACATCTTTAAAGTGCCCGCAGTTGCTTCAGCTGCGCCAGGATTCAGGGCTGGAAGAGAAGACATTACACCAAAAATTACTGCTGCAGCCCTGCAGGAGACGGCGGCCCTTGGTTAGCAAAGGCTAAAAGCAAAAATAAAACACCAGTCAGTTTGGGGAGTCTCCCAGCTCATGCTGTCCACTCTGCCATGCTCCCACAGTACATCCCCACTGAAGCACCCTAAACACCTACCTTTGGGGTTTTTTCCCTTCTTAATTAGTAAAGACATTATTTATCAGAAATTAACCAAGTTTGCTGAATTAATCACCAAGCTCTCAACCCAGTGAAAGCAACCCCCCAGCTGCAGTGTGCTGGAAACCAGTGACACTGCTGCCCAGCTCTCTGTGGACTTGGTCCATTACCGGGCTGGAAACCTCAACTGGCCAGAACATATTTAGAGCAGCAACCACAGCACCCTGCCTGCCACCGCCACAGCAGCAGCTGCTAAATATAACCTGCAGCTCTGCTCATAGCTGTGGCCTTCTTTTCTCCCCTTCATTTCCCCCCACTGCCATCCAATCCCTGTTCCCTCACCGCTGGAGAAGCAGCGGAGCCAGCTCCATGTATTTCCTCATTTCTAAACTTTACTGTCTAAAGAGATAACCAGCCAAGTGGATTTCTGGGATTAAGTTCAGACCAGGGGAGAAAACAGCATACTGAAAAACAAAGAGTCACCCCGGAGAAAGGTGAGCCAGAGCTTGTAACAAGGATGAAAAACAGGAAAATTAGGTTGTGATTGCCCAAGTGAAGGAAGATTTAAACTTGTTTGTTGCTCCTGCCCGAGCAGCAACAGGTCCTTCTCTCCCAGCAGCATGTCCCAAGTGTCCCTTGCCCAACAGCAAGGGCTGGAACTATGTGATCTTTAAGGTCCCTTCCAAACCAAACCATTCTGTGGTTCTATGCTTTTGTGAAGTGTCCTTGTGCTTCAGCCAGCTCCAGTCCCTCAAGTTCCCTGCCAGAGCCCCACTGATCTGCTTCTCAGGTTGGATCCTGCTGACCATACGCTTTGCACACAACTGTTGAGTTTCTTGGATTAAATAAGTGGCACAGAGAGATTTCACCAAATAACTGGCACAGATGCATTACAACTCAGGAAAGGCCTCCCCAAACCCATCCGACATCCTGCAGACAAGAAATTTCCACTCTGGCTGTAATTTCACAGACCAAACTCAGCAGGATTTAAAAAGAAAAGAGAATCATTAAAAAAAAAAAAAAAGCAAAGCAATTGGTCAAGGGTAGAAGGACACAAAGGTTTTCCCTCACTAAACACTCAGCTGTCCCAATGCTCCCTGCTGCAGAGCCGTGCTTGGAGAAAGCTTTCCCCAGACCTGCAGTGCTGGCTGCTCTATGTTATTTGTTATATATTATTTGCTGTATGTTATTTTCCCAATTTAATTCACAGGAAAAGCAAAGCAAGCCCAGAACAGGGGCGGGAGAAGGGGGGAAACCAGGAGGCCTAAGTCTGGCAAATCACAAGAGTTGAGAGAACAAGAAAAAATGCTTTAAATGCCTGCTAGATGCCACAGCTTTTTCTTTTTTCCTTGCTTTTCTTTTTTTCCTCCCTAAAATGAAGGGAAGGCTTACCCCTAACCAATCAGGTTTCAGCACACTTGGAAAGATCCCAGCGTTGAATGCCGAGACCTTGACATAACAGGTGACAAACTTTGCTATGCCAGAAAAAATTTAACATATAATAAGAAACAAATACTAGACTGCTGATGGAGTGGGTTTTTATTCCAGCAATTTGTGTAAATGTCCTATATCGACTTGCACAACCCCAGCACCTCCCAAACAGAGCGATAACAGCATGGCCCCACCGCTTATCTGCCATTCCTCCTCCTGTAACACTGCTGCTCCTCTCCTTCTGCCATGGTACATTTAATATCATTCACACACTCCTTTAGGGATTCAGCATATGCCTAAGACTGTAACAAACAAGATTTTGCGTCCTTTGGAGTACCTAAATTAAAGAGTTACCTCGATCACAGCAGTCAGAACGGCTTCGCGCTTCTAGAAATTAAAGGTGGCTTAAATAGAAACTTAAGCTGGAGACAGAGATAAATCTGAGTCTCCCAAACCCTTGTTCTGAAATATGGAGTAAAGCCCCTGCAAATTTGGCACCATGAGCCGTGATTACCCTGGCAGCTCCTCCTTGAATTCCCTGGAATTGCTGCTTCAAGAAGAATAACACAGAGAGAGCTGGGGCGAGGGGGCAGGGACTGGGGTTTCCTCAGAGCAGAACAGGCAAACAGCTCAGCTGCTTATCACTGAAACTGGAACAGCAACAAGGACAACCAAGGCATGCTTTTTTCCCTAACTTCTTTCAGATATTAAAATCCCAGCATCCAACAGCCAAGATACACTGAGGTCCTTCTGTCTCAGTTATTTGCACTGTCTGCCAGAACCACAGCCATCATTACCATCCCACTGCCGTCCTTACGGTTTCCCAAGGCTCAAAACCTGCAAACAGTTCCAGAATGGAGAATATCTTCCCCAAATACCAAATTCAACACACAGAGTAAGCCATCCTCCCATACCTGGAGGTTTAACACTGCAATGTCTGAACCAGCTGGACCAGTGGGCTCTTGAAAAGGGACAGAGAAATGCCAGCCTCCCGGCAGCACCCCTGTGTGAGATCCACTGAGAGACTGAACATTTCGAAATCAAATCCACTGCAAAGGCTCAAAAATAGAGATTATTCTGTTTTCCTTTACCTGACAACCCCACCTCAGATTTTTTTTTTTTTTTTTTTAACAGCTGTTAGCTCTCTTTTGGGATCTTAACAGATCTTCTTACTCTCTTATGAGATTTTTTTTTTTTTGACGTGGCTGAAAAGGGAACTAGGCTGTCCCAGAATAAAGCCTCCTTGCAGAGCAAAGCCTGGTTCAACCTGAGACCCACACAAGCAGACACAACAGCCCCAAGCCCACCTCTCTGACCCAACAGAGGTTGGGCTGAGGAAGAACAAAACAATACAGAAAAAGACAGAAACAATTCCCCTGCCCATCAGTCTCCAAAGGGGATGCTTTGAGGGATGCTTCACCTTTTCTTGCTGTTCCCAGAACTAGGAAATAGCTGAGCTGTGAAGGCACTTTGCAAGACCCCAGCTTTGGCAGAGATGGGCACCTTCCTGAGGTGTCCACATGGACCTGAAGGAAACTTCTCAAACATGTGAGACCCTCTGACCCTGCCCAGCAGAGACTGTCCAGCCCTGCAGCCTCTGCTGCTTGTGGAACACTGATTTTAAGAAGTTACCATTCCCAAGTTACAATTAAAGGACTGACAAGTTACCATTCAGCATCTCTAAAGTGGCTGTTTCTATTTCTCCAGTATTTACAGAGCTGGGAGCTCAACTTTACTGATATTTCTTTGAAGAGAAATAGCTGTACTAAAGGCAGCATCATTCACTCCCCTCTGTCTCTTCCAACTCAAGTGAACCAGTGTCCTGGAAAAGCTGCACCATTGAGAGAGGCAAGTCGTACAGTTTAATGTCCATAACATTCAATTTCAGAACCAAAGAGCATAAAATATTTCTAGGCAACATCTGCTTTTGTAGAGAGGCATGCAAACTTACATTATGTTTAGTCACTACAATCTTTTTAAGTGCCTGAAAATTTAAGCCACAGAACATAATTTCTCATCTCTTGCTTATTTTAGACCAAAAACAACCCTCTCCAGCCTCACCACTCCAGGCCAGCACTGTAGGAAGGGAACACAGGACAGCAGTGAGACAACTCCCACTGCAGGGGAATAAACTGCATCTTCCTCATGCAACAATGACCATCAAGAAATATCAGAAAGCTATTTCCAAGCCATTTTAACAACCTCCAACAACTGATGCTCCACAAGATCTTCAGACCATCAAATCCTGTTGTTACTTTCAGGGAAAGTACTGCCCTAATTTTGCCCAATATTTAGTCTGAACTTTTCTCTCTACAGTTTTAGGACCGTGACCTCTTGCTCTTCCCACTGTGTACACAGAGAGCAACCACCACCTTCCCCTTTAGGCACCTGAAGATATACTTCCTGTCTTGCTCTTCTCCCATCTAGAGCCAAACAGCTCAGGTTTATTCAGACCAGGGATTTCTAGACCTCAAATCAATCACCTTACAACTCTCTGGATCTCCTCCAGCCAAACTCTTCTCCTCTCTCCTGCCAGAACCAGACGAGGACACTTTCCCCCATCCTTCTGCACTGTACTACTCCTGATGCTGATGTTTCTTTTCAGCTGGGTTTTATGCCCAACCTCCAAGAATTTACAAGCAGATCCATGCTAATCCATGTCTACTGGGAATATTCTTTTCCATTGCAAAGAGACGGAATTATGGAATATTCCCATGATGCTAAAAATTCCTATTGCAGAGTTCTAAAAATTTCAAATCCTATTCAGGTTGGATTTAAAAACAACCAAACAGGTATATACAACATGGAGCATTAAAAGTCAGCAAATGATAGTCAGCTTCTCATCCAAGAAAAGGAAACAACAGACTCCCACTCCTCTCATTTTCATCTCACTGCCCAGAGGATGCTCCAAGGACCACAGGGGAAACAAAGAGCTAAATTTAACTACCTATTATTTGAGAGCAGTAATCATCACTTTGTTCCATGTTTTATTCAAGGCCCAATGGGGCTCTGATCATCCGTGTGATTATCCAGTTCGAGGAAACAGAAGAGCCCTGGTTTCCCTTTCATCCAAAAATCCCAGGCCTACAGCAGGACGTGGGAAGCTGCGGCTCCGTTCCTGCACTGCCTGGAGGTTTTGGCATCTTTAGCTTCAGCTCCTGCTGTGAGCTGGGATATTCTGGGATGGGGAACTCTGTCAGTCCCCCGGGATCTGCTTTCCATGCCGAATACCATATTTAAACTGTCAATATATTCAATAACATGGCTGAACAGTTCCTTTGCCCTTATCTCCAGCCTCTCCCAGCTGCACTTACTGGTACCATTCGCACACAGTTTTGTGGGAGCAAAGAGACAACAAAAGCAAAAATAAGTTTTTTCCAACAAAAATTCCCTTTGACAGGCAGCCCTGCCATTAACTCAGGGATAAAAAAAGCCTGGGAGCCAGCAGTGACAATGCTATTATAATACAAATTATTAATACAAGGGACCTCATTGCTCTCAGCTTCCACACGCAGCTTGCCAAAAGCCAAAGGTTCCTATTTTTTTTTTTTGGGTGCACAGGCCTTGAAAACTCCACAGTTAGCAAAGAAAAAACCACACTGACAGTCTTTACACTGTCCATAATATCTTTTTAAGGTGACTTGTCATTTAAACTGTCAGCTTGAAATCTAATCATTTTAAAAAATGAATATAATATTATGTATTACACTCACAGGCTGCAACCACTGCCAAATTCCTCTGACAGTTTTTACAGGATTATAATCACATTCCTCTCTTAATGTTTTATTCTCTTGCTCCTGTGCCAAAGAGATGGGAAGGAGAGTAAATGGCTACTTAAGAACAATGTATGATGATCCAAACCAAAACTGAAAATGGAGCACAGCACCATGCTCCCCCTCCTTGGAGTGGGGATGCTCAGCAGCCAGAACACTTTCAGACGCTGATTTTAAAGCAAGTTTTCCCATGAAAAATACTTTTATTAAAGGAAAAGCACTGATGATTTTGAGGCAAACATGTGGGAGGACAAGCTTTGTTTCTGCCATTGAGAAATACCAGGTTCTTGCAGAGACCAGGCACAGCTCAACTCAACAGTGGCCACAAAGGGAAGGTCAGTGGGACCCCGAGCAGAGACAAGAGCTGAGCACACCAGATCCCTGTCCCAGAGGCTGCACATCCTCCATTTCTACTCCACCTACTGCTCAGAAACCCTCTTGCCTTTTCTTCTCCCTAAATTCTATTAAGACAGACCAGATGAACAGACCCATCTTCCGAGTTTGCTCTCCACACCACGAACGAGGCCAGTCTGAGCAAAGTGCCAGCTGGGTCCCAGTCCCAGCCCCTGCAGGGACCTGGCTGGGGCTCAGCCTGGGGAGAGCTACACAAAACAAGGATTTTGGCATTTCTTAGCTGAACCTAAATGTCTTTTTTTTTCCCCCCCAAAAAATGCCTGGAGCACAACAGTGCTTGTTTGTACAAAGAGGACAGACAAAATTGTCTAGAAATGGAAGCAAAACCTGATTCACCCAAATTAATGGGCAAATTCTACAGCATGAACACATGAAAAATGTTGGGTCTTTTCTTTTCTTCCTGCAAGGTCCTTTTTTTTTTTTTTTTTTTTTGTGCAGGACAGTGTTCCCTTACAAAAGCATTCTTCTGAAAGCACTTCTCCCGTGAAGCTCCCCTCCAACAGCTACTGTTACAAATCTGTGATAAAAGATGTATTCAGCAGGTTTGGCACACAAATAGCACCCAAATGGGCACTGCCAAAGCCTTGCAATTTTATCACGAGCTCCAAAATACTTGGAGAGAGAAAAGATGCCCTTGCAGGCAGTATCAGCATAAGAGAAGCTTCATCTCCTGGGGTCACAAGGACCTCAGATTGATCAGGATGGGGAAAAAAAAGACAAGTGTCTAGACACAATTCTGGAGAAAATCTCTCAAGTAGGAGAGCAGAGTGATCCAGATTTTCAAGGACTGATGGCCAAGCAGAAGGAATCTTTGATGAATTATCACTTGATCTGATCCATCCTCAGCATTTTGCAGTGTCCCACTGGTGACTAATTTTTGGGGGGGAACTTACCAGGCCTCCTCAAGAGTTTCTGGACCAACAGAAAGCTGTCCAAAGTTATCCCTCAGCATCAGATCAGCCATCTCACAAACCTCCAACTTAAGCTTACAAGAGAAATATAAATTGAAATAAAACACCACACTGACCCAGCAAGGTCCATCAGAGTCTGGGGGACACACAGAGCTCCTGATGGGGGACAAGCCTCGGTGGCACAGAGCAGTGGCTCTGCAGCTGCTGGGGAAGTGTGGCTGAGCCCAAAAACGAGTGTGTGACACCTCCAGGGCACCTCTGCAGGACATACAAACACACACCCAACACAAGCACAGCTCTTCTGTCCTGCTGCTCCTCCTCCCTTTGTGCCAGAAACGACCCGCAGCCAAACTGGACCCAGCACCCACGGCACAGGGGAAAAGAAACATCTCAGCAATTAATAGACTTCAGCTGGAATCTCCCAGGAGACAGTATTAAAATGAAGGAAGGAAGAAACAAATAAACAGAGGAGAAAAGAACCAACCTAGCAGTGTCTGCCATGTCAACTTCTAAAGCCAAAAGTCAAGCCCAGGACCCCATGGCACTGTTCCCAGTCTGGGATACTGGGAAACAACCAGGCTAATGCATCTCCCTACCACTCTCTGCCCAAGAATTCCCATTTCCCAGCTTTTCTCCATAACCACAAAGCTCTGGAGGTTTTGTTTCCCTTTAAGAAGCCGAGATTTTCACTGAAGTCTCTGGTTCTGAGTGCCGGGCTTTAGTCCAAGAGCCCCAAGAGCCAGACATCAGGAGGCAGCGATGGGCTGCAGGCGCTGGCCACCAGCCGAACCCTTTTCCAACCAGCTCAGCTGGGATCTGGATTTGGGAATCCACACGGGTGCATTCAGGAAGCATTTCCCAAAATGCAGAGTTT
Source organism: Cnemophilus loriae (assembly GCA_013397755.1). Taxonomy (NCBI): domain Eukaryota; kingdom Metazoa; phylum Chordata; class Aves; order Passeriformes; family Corvidae; genus Cnemophilus; species Cnemophilus loriae. The sequence continues at coordinate 1,113,580 of VZTF01003064.1, forward strand.
AACCCCAAAACTGTATCATGAAGCAGCAAGCACAACACTCTACCACACCATAAATACATCAGTCTGCATCACACTCACCAAATCCAGCTGTAAATCTGGTTCATCCATAAGTCACAGAAAATATAAATATTCTCCCTGATTTCAGTCCAATATTCCCGAGGTGATCCAAAGAACCTACGAAGTCACTAAGCTATAATTAGAGGTTTATTATAAAAGGTGTTTGGGATGCCTGTCAGCACTGAAGGACACTCTGTATTTAAGGTACACCTAACATACACAGTGGCAGTGGGCCATTTTTTGGGCTTTCAAAAAACAAAACAAAAAAAAGCCAACTTGTTTATTCACCTCAAATGACTTCTCAGTCTCTGCTTCTTTTTTTTTTTCAGTCTCTAACTTGATTATTGTTATTTTAAAAAGGCAAAAAGCAAAAGCCATCAGTGAGGTGGTTTAAAACCTACATTTTTATCCACAGCTCATAACATGATTGCAAGCTAAATCTTGCTTTTAAAAAAAAAAATTAACTGGGTGCAGAATGTGCACTCATTGGTTACTGTAGGGTTGTTGACATTAGCTTTTATTTTTAAAAAAACATCGAGTGTGGAGGGGAAATGAAACAATGTGATACTTCTTTGAGACTGTCTCTAACATTAGGTAAACACACAAAGAAAATCCCATAGTGATCCACTTGCAGACCTTCCCACAGTGCACCAGGCTCGAATTGATAAAATAACAAATTCTGTTTCAAAGCACTTGGACTGGCCCGGATTTTTAAAATTGTTTTTTAAATAATAAATGCCAATAATATCATATGCTACTGTATCCTGAGGCTTTTGGGAGGGAGAGGACCTGATTGCCACACACCAGAGATGCTCTCTGGGACCTGGTCTCCCTCCTGGCTATCACACCACAGGTGGCTCTGGGCAGGTGTCATTGCCCACACTGAAAACAGGGAGCACATGGGATCACCAGCTTCATGCCAGAGTGAGCATTTTGCATTAATTAAAAGGTGGCTCCATCACACACTCCAGGATTTCTCACCACCGCAGCACAGTGTGGACCCACCTCTTGTATGCCCAGGGTTTCAGCAGACCATCCCTGCACTTCTAAGAGAAAAATTTTAAGCCCACAAGCACCAAGCTCTATCACAACTTCACAAATGTTCCTAAAATTGAGTTTAAACTGGAATGAAAAAGCATCTCTAAAGTGATGCTCTGGTCCAACAGCTGGTAGCAGCATCACCTGTGCTTTGCTGTTGGAAAATAAGCCCTGAGGGTGAGGTGGCCGTGGCCATGAGGGGAAAAACATCATTAGGAGATAAAATCATCTCTGCTAATCCTGAGTGTGAACTCAGGTGCGTAATTAGACCAGCTGCCAGGTACAGCTCTGCAGAGGTGACCTTTCCTGGTGCTGTCTGGATGTGACCCCGTGGAGGTATCAAGGCTGAGAGAGGATTTCTCCCTCCTCCAAACTCCACCCACCTTCGGGGCAGAAGCAGACAGAAGAAAAAGCAGGAGAGGAAGGCAGAGCAGAGCAGGGCTGCAGATCAAAGTGCCAAGAGGGTGTGCAGCTCCCGGATGCTCTGAAATCGCCCCTTCCCAAACACCAATTTCCATCTCTCCCTTCAAAGCACAACAACAAAATATTTGGGAGCTGGATGGATGCACAGTAAACATATTTCACTACTAATGGTCTCCGGTGGACTTGTTTTTGCACCCTGCAGCAAAGCACGATGGCAAGTGAATGTTTTCCTCTTCCAGTAGACTATTTACTGTTAGACACCTACATAAAATTATGGATATTTGACTTTAAATTCTATTTCTCTTCCCAAAAAAGCAGGTGAAATTGAGCTTCTTGGTTGCAAAATTAGCAATACTTTGTTGCTAATTCAGTTCCAAGAACCTCCCTGAGCTCCTTTTTCTAAGCACATGCAGAACAGCTACACTGCACATACCATTTTTCGCTACATTGAGCTTGACGAAAATTTAAGACTTCCTCCCCGCCCCGTCTTCTTTTTAATGGAAGATGTGATTATTGAAATTAATTCGGAAAACAGTCAGCATTCACCAATCAGCTCAGCAGTTTGGGTTTTCTTCATCTGCTGGTTACATGCTAATTATTGTACTGGTGAGATTATTTCCCATTCACATTTGGAATTTACAACACAGTAGGGAATTGATTAAATTAGAAGAAAAATACAAAAAAAATAGAGAAAGAAATCAATGACATTTTACATTCAACATGTTTGGTTTTTTTTTTTCCCATTTTCTTCCCAGCCTCATGCCTACAATGCCCTGATGAACTCAGCCCCAGCAGAGCAGATGCACTAAGGCAGCGTTTCCCAGCATTAAGGAGCGGAGCAGAAATGAAATCCCCAGAGCAGATATTTTGGGAAGGCAATGCAACCCTCTCATGTTCATCAACACCTCTGCTGTTACCCCCATCTTCCACTGCCTCACACCAACCATGTCCTTTCCCACATGGCTGACATTTGCAATTAAGAAGGGAAACCTCCCCACGTATGGGAAAGGAGCCCCCATTTCCGAGGCCAAGGCTCCAGCGATGCCGAAACACCCGCACAGAGGCAGGAACGATGTCCCCAGCCCCATGAGCAGCTCTGGTGGAGCAGGGTGGCTTCATCCTCACACCAGAAGAGCACAAGGGACAGAGCAACACCAGCCCACAACAACCAGCAGCAAGGATCACTTTATCCTGCTATCAGGTCTTCCTTATGGAAACCCTTTTTTCAGAGATATTCAGCACAGAGATCCCTAATTTCACTACTGAATCTCAAATACTATTTACCACCTCATTTCACCTGGACAGGCACAACAATATCATCAACAGCAGGGCTTTGAGCACGCAGGGGATGTAGTGTTTGCCTTGCAATGCTGGCAGTTTGTGGTTACCCCTCACAGCAAGGGCTGCTTCTCACCCCCACCCTCTCCGTTCCAACCATCCCCTTGAAAACTACAATAAAAAAAAACAACCCTAAAAACAAACAATCAAAACCTATCCTAGGTGCCAGAGAAGATCAAAGTAGGAGCACAAAGGCATTAAAATTGCTTTAAAAACCCTAATCTTCTGCTTGCCACAAACTGCTCAGCACCCATAAGCTGCTCTGAGACCTACCCTGAAGGCAACAAGAAAGGCAATGTCCTGCAACACCAAAGGGAAACACACAGGTGGCCCCACAGCAGAAAATAAGATTGAAAAAACACATCTATAGAACTGACAAAGAAAGAGAAGGATGCCAGGAAAATCAGGAGAGCATAGAGTAGCAAAAGAAGCTTGGAAAAGGGATAGGAGCAGGTGGACAAACAGTGACTGTTCACAGGAGAGGGGTTTTGTAAAATTAACCCCCAGCACACCAACTCCAAAGACACCTCCTCCAAAGCACCTTCATTTCTAGTGCTCTAATAAGCAATACTGTGTTCCCAGGGCCAAATTTCCAACCTCCAGAAATTATGGTGGCACATGGCAGAGCAAACACAGCTCAGCACAGGCTGGGAGAGCAGGACAACACCACACCACCGAGACAGACAGAACAACAGAAGGAAAACAACTAAAAACAAAAGGACCTGCAAACCTGCAGCGGTTCCTCCATCATCCTCAGTCTCTGTCTTTCCTGCCTGTAAAGCAACATGGAGATGCCAGACACTGGAGCAGGGAGTGCTGGCTGCCATTTAAAACATCTGCTGCACTTCCCAGTGCATGCAGGGCTGGGGGAGCAAAGCCCAACAGGTGGATTATGGTCTAAATGAAATATTCACATCATTTGCTTGCTCACAGCCCAGACCACAGCCTGCCTCCCCTGTGCCAGCACAGCTGAGGGGGTCTGAGCTTGGATTTTTGGGTTTAATTCAGCTCTGCCTCTATTAAACAGAGACATTCCCCTTCTCTTAAATATTTTCTGATGTGGAAACGATTCATAGCAAAGAAAGAAAAAGCAAGACACGTTTCAGTAGGGGAGCCTGCTTTTACATCCTGTTTAACAAATCAAGGCACAACACACACCGGCTTGCACAACGTCCGGCACAGGTGTCAGGGTGATCTGTCTCTAAGGGCCACCCCACACCCAGGAAACAATGTAAGAGCCAATTAACCTTTAATGCAAAGTGTAAACAGCTGTCTTACCAGGGCTGTGAAAAATGACATTACATTCGACCCTTCAAGGTCTCCAAAGCCACCTGCTCAAGGTGCTGGTTGAGAGGTGACCAGCTCTGCAAGGCTAACCAGAGCCTGAAGGCTGCAGGCTGTAAGAGAAAGCCCTGTGCTTTCTATCACTGGAAGCTGGAATGATCCTTGTGCTATTCCTGCCCCAAGGCAGGACCTGGAGCCACCAGGAATGTCTCCAGCCACTGCAGCCTGCCCTGAGTACAAGCACAAGGAGCCAGGAATACATTTGGATCCTTCACGCAGAAACCCAAGACTTCAGTTCATTAAATATGCTACACATCAAAAAGCATCCGAGACAACCTCATCTCAAAGATCCTCTTACACGAAGTATACTCCAAGTACTCCAGTGCACTCCAGCACAGCCCCTTGCTACTCCTCCACTGAGGACATCTGGAGATGAAGAGCTGTAAGATCAAGTATCCAATACTTCAAGCCTAATTTTGGTCCTCTTAACTAAACTCTTTATTTTTACCATTTTAAGAGCAGGCAAGAAGTTTCAACCCCTCTTTAAAGACAAACAGATACCAACCAATCACTGATTATTTGGGGAAGACAGGCGTTCCACCAGCCAGCAGGACACAAGCTTTTGGCTTGTGTAACTGCCCTCTCCATCTGAGGGATAACCCAAGCATTGGACTTACTTTCCAAAGGGATATCAGCAACACCACAGCTGAGGCTTTAGGACAGGAAAGCAAGACACCAGTATGGCCATTTTGTTGAGCTCTGCTGTATTCTGGGTGTTTTGTTTTTAAATTCGTTGTGGCAGATAACCCACCACTCTCCTGAAACTCTTCTGGAGAACAAAAAACATCCCCACAGCTGAGAAGCACCTGGATGTAAAGAAAAAAGTGTCACAGCTTCTGATTTACAGCACTGCAATTGTAGAGCATGAGCCCATAGGAGATGCACAGACTTCCGGATGGAGAGAGGGACAGGACTGATTACATACAATTATTAATGTGTGTCCCTACACCACTGGAAAAAAAGAACTGAATGTGCTTAGGAAGAAACAAAGCAGTGAAAAATAAAATTACTGTCCTTTCAAGTATCTGTGCAACACTGCCATGACACCTTAGGGAAATAAATATTTGCTTGACCTATTTCCAAAAGAGAAGTTTTTTATAAGTCCCATGAAAACCTCTTTATTTACTGAGGCATGAGAACATAGCATTTGCAAGCATCCCGCACACCAAGCCATGTTCCAGGAGCAACTAACTCCCTTCTTATCCCTCCCAGACGAGCAAATTGATGCCTTTACACCAGTGGGACAAAATCAGCCTGAAAACAACATCAAGGCACTTATTCAGGAGAAGAAGAGTTAAACAACACTGGCACAAATAGCAAAGAGCCACCTTGCCCCCCTGGAAGCCCCTTTCTACTGATCCATCTGCCTGTTGCTCAGTGAATTTTTGAGTGCTTGCACTTCAAACCTGTGCCACCCAGGCTCTTTATTATGGAGCCAGGCGCCAGAGCTTATTCCCCACCCTATTCCTGATATGACTCTCAAGCATCTCTGTATTAAAAGAAAAAAAAAACCAAAAAAACCCGAAAACAAAACCAAAAGCTGTTCCCCTTCCCCCCAAGCAGCCCAGCAGCAAGGCAGGCAGGGAAGCCCCATCATCCAGACTGAGTTTTCTGAGCATTCCTGGGCAGGAGTGTTTGGGTGGAGATATAATGGAAACTTTTGCAACCTCAACACCATGTTATTTTATTTCATTTTTTTCCCCAAGTGAGTGCTAAAACACACAAGGGGCCTGGCTGGAACAGCAAGGGCAGCACTCGCCTGCAGTAGGAGGAACATTATGGATGCCATGACTGCAACTGGACACACAGTCTAGAAGGCTCATTCTCCAATTTCTCTATTTGTAATTAAAAGAAAAA
>VZTF01003064.1:1125163-1154029 GCA_013397755.1 Cnemophilus loriae
ACCGGGACCGGGACCGGGACGGGGATCTGGACCTGGACCTGGACCTGGACCTGGACCTGGACCTGGACCTGGACCTGGACCTGGACCTGCACCTGGACCTGGGCCTGGGACCGGGATCTGGACCGGGCACCGGGCAGTGCGGCGAGCGCCTGCACCAGGGGTTTGCCCCGAGTGCTCGTAGCATCCCCCCGAGCGCCCGTGGGGTGCGGGTACCGGGGAGCAGCACCGAACACGGGGAGGGTGATGAGGAGCGTGCGGCCACGGCCGGGGGCCGGGCACAAAGGGCAGCGGTGCACACCGGACCCCGCTGCCCCCGCCGCCTCTGCCGCTCCCCGCAGGGAGCTGGACCGGCCCAGCGGCGCTGGGCTCACGGTGGAACCGGAGGAGGGGGACGAGTCCGGTCGGTCCGTGATCTCCATGAGCGTTGTCAAGAACCGCGGGCAGCCCTGCACGGTGTCCAGCGCGGTGGACCCGGCATGGACGGTTGGGTGGCTGGAAGCCCCCAGCCCCTTCCCTTTCCCAGCCGCTGTCCCCCAGGGAGGTGGGACTGTCCCACCCGGTGAGGGAGGGAGGCTGCTGCGGCCGAGGGGCTCAGGGGCTCAGCCACGGCGTGAGCCGCGCTCGGGGGCCGGGCCCCAGAGCTGCTCTCCGGCCTCCCGGCACTCCCTGGGCTGGAGAGGTGCTTGGGGTGCCCAAACTGCCGCACAGCAAGGCTTTGGCAGCGTCACTCCCAGCCAGCTGTGAGCAGGTCAGGAATCGAACCGAGCACCAACTATTTCTTTTAAATAAAGCGTGGCTTGGAAAGATCTTGTCTTGAAATCAGACACCAGCTTTGGACAAAAGATAAAAGATTTTCTAGCTGCCTAAATATGCGCATCACCCCACTTTTCCTGGATTCAGAGCTGATGGTCAGACTCTGCTCACAGTTACATTGATGTAAATGTGTTACTTATCTAAAGCCATTGGCTTTAGAGTGCAGGTCCTGGCTGGGTTATCGGCAGCTGGGACGCAAAAGCTGAAGGCTCTCAGTTCAGATACTTCATTTTTTAGGACCATGTTTTGATCAGGGCTCTCAGCTCTCCCGGTTTGAGTGTATGGCTGGATTTCTCTGCAAGCCCTGGTTCTTGGAGCCACACAATTGTGTGGGAGTTGCAGCTTTCTGGTTTTTCTTTTTAAGTAAGCTTGAACCCTTTGTGTTTACAGAAGAAATGTGAACTTCCAGCAGGTCAGAAACTAGGAGCCAAATCAGCAGAGCCTGTTTTCAAACCAGAACGGATGGTTTCAACCAGTCCTGCAGCTGTAATTCAGCTTTTTCAATGCTTGTGATTGGGGACTGAGGATGGCATTTCCTCCTCTTCAGGCAAAATGGCTTTCCCACCCACTCCATCGCATGCCAGGCCAGTCTGACTTGATCTTTCTGGGAATGGGAAAGAAAAAACAAAACCAACAACACTCCTTTCCTGTTGTATTCCTGACTCCAGGGCTGGTATGCAGAACAGCTGGACTTTCAGGAGTTGTCCCTGTGCCTGAGGGAGTAGGACACCTGAGCCTTGCTCGCCGTGGCTTTCATGGGATGGGAATTTGACCCCATCCAGCTGTGCTGACTTGGTGTTTCTGCCTGTCCTCTCATCCTGTTTTGCTGAATCATCCCTTTCACAAGCCTCTGGAGCTCTTTGTTGATCCAGGAAAGGAAATGGGAGCCCCAGCCCAGTCAGCTGAGAGTCAGGAAGCTCTGCCAGCCTTCCCCAAGCTCCCCCTCTTCTTAAAACGCTGATTCTCCCTGCTGGGAGAAGGGGCCATGATAATGAGAAAGCCCTTTCACATCCTGGCCCCCGGCAGGGATTCCCTGGAGGGTCACAGCAGAGGAATGTCAGTCAGGAATGACAGCCCTGCCAGCAGCAGGCAGCTGCTCCAGGGAGCTGCCCAGCACAGGGACCTTGGACCTGATGGGTTGATTGACTGCTGTCACCCAGCCCGACAGCTCTGGCCATCCCTCAGCAGACCTGTGGAGCCTGCAGCATCCTGCTCCGTGCACAGCATTCAGGAAAAGGCATCTTTACAGCTGCGCCTCAGCCTGCCTGGCTGCTGCCTGGATTTTGCCAGCATCTCAGGAAACCCCCATGTAAAAGGGACACTGATGAACATAAAAACAGAGCAGACCCAGGGAGAAAGGAGCCAGGCTAGTGGTCATCAGAGGACTGTGCCACAGAACAGTGAGGTTCTGGAGCATCCTTCCGGTGTGGGAAAGGGAACAGGAGAACACGGCTTCCTGGCCCTGGGGTGAAAAGAGGATTCAGATGCTGCAGGGGTTTGCAGAGTGGGCTTCCAGCCATCAAACAGTGCTAGTGTCCTCAGCTACTGGCTGAGCCCCACGGCTGGAGTGATTTCTCCTGTTCCAGCCCCAGCTTTGCTTGTCTGCAAAGCAAATTAAGACCCTTTTTTAGTCAGCTTGGTTCCCCTCCTGTCCTTTGCAGCATCTCTGGGGACCTGAGCTGTGTCAGGTCTCAGCCAGCATGAAGGCAGGTGGGTTGGCCAGCTCTTTGAGTCTGCCTCACTGCTGGATGGTCTGACCTCCCTCCAGACATTTCAGGCCCATGAAGTGGCATGGAGCAAGGCAGGATCCAAGGAGATGCATCCCAGGCAGCTCAAATATGAAATCAAACAGCTGGGAAAATCCCAGAGAAATAATGTATTGGTCAAGGGAGGAGGCAAACCCCTCATGAACTCCCACCTTGGAGGCAGCTGGAGAATTGGCTGTGGCCTGGCTGGGCAGCAGCAGCTGTCAAAATGCAAAGAGGGGGAAGAAGAAGCCCATCTTTTTGACACAGCTTGTCCACTCTCCCACTTTGTGACTGAAGACACAGCTTGCTTTTTGGGAGAAAGGAAAATTTAGGAGGCTCCTGGGCAGTTTGTGGGTGCTCCCAACTACCAAATGGATGGATGGATGGTGTTTTTCTAGAGAGGCCCAGGATCTCAGGATACAGGGCTTTCAGCAGGACAGTCAGTGGAGGTATGGGCAGCCCACAAGGCAGAGGTGCCCCATTAGGGGTGAAGGCTGCCATCTGGGAAGGATGGAGAGTGCTGGGATGCAGGACAAAAGCTGCCAAGATGGATGTGGCTGTGAGCTTTTTGGAATGCAAGGAGCTGAAAATATTGCATCTCAGTTGACTAATAAAAAAATCTGTCTCATTTTGCAAAGGCTCATTGCAAACATCTGTGGGTTGTGGACTTCCCATCACTCCAAAGCCCAGCAGAGAGGCTGCTGGGGAATCACCAGCACAGGAGTCAGGTAAATACAGGACAGAGCCCACACCAGCTGCATCCCTGTCCTGGAGTCACAGTGTAGTGGGAGTGAATGCACCTTTTAGGGGGACACTAAAAACCCCACCACCTCAATTTCTCACCCAAGTCCACCCAGCTATTCCCACATCACTTCCCCACTGCTCTCAGGCTCCCTGAGATCTGGAGAGCATCAGTTCTCTTAAAGTGTCTGCTTTTTTGAGCTTTCCTTTCACCGTGCCCTCTTTTCCCATCCCGGTGGCGATGATGCAGGGCAGAGGAGCCCCTGGGGTTTGGCCACCCTTTATGTCCCCTTTAGACTTCACCGTGCCCTTGCAGGACGGTGGGTTGGAGAAGGAAGGGTCTCCAGGGGCACAAGGCAGCTGTGGCCGGGGCTGCTGGAGCAAACAGGGCTGTTGGATGAGCCGCAGGTGCCAGCTGCCGCCCCAGAGCCACTGCCGGCCTGCCGGGGCCCTCAGAGGCTCAGCGGGAGGCAGCGTGCGCAGCCTGGGGCTCTCTGGGAGACGGGCCCTCCCTTCCCTCAGGTGAGAGAAAGGAAGCAGCAGGGAGAGGACGAGCTGAGGGTGAGCGCTGCTGCCGGCACAGAGCAGCTCTTGGGGTTTAGTTTAGCCCCGAAGTCGAGGAGGTGGTGAGGCTCAGCAGCTGCCCGGTTAACGGGGAAGGTCCTGTTGTTTTGCAGCGTGCGATGGATGGGAGCGTGGATGTGGATGTGGGCAGGGTGTGCGTCTGGCAGGGGGGCCCAGGAGCGAACCAGACTGGTGTCAGCAAAGCACCTGGTTTCTTTTGGGTGACTCTTTGGCTCTGGTGGTCGATGTGAGCTGTCTGCAGGGGAAGACTGTCTACTTCATCCTCCATAAGAGTTGTGTGGTGGAGGGCTGTGATCCTGGCTAGTCTGGGGACTGAGGGCTGGAGATGCCCCATTCCTCTAGAGGGTTTATTTATCGAATGTGACTTGAAGACCCTTTCTCTTGCCCTGTCTGCCTATTAATCTCTCTCTAGACTCTAACTTACCCTTCACTCCCCTGATGGGCCTGCTCCATCCATGGTGGGGCTGAGGCCTGCAGGGAGAAGCCTCTTCTCTCCATTCCCTGCCTTCCTCCAGCCGTTCCGGGTGAGACCCACAGGGAATTAAATTCAGTGAGCTGAAAACTGTACCAGAGCCATTCCAAGCAGTTCCTAGCAATGAGATGCCTGGGGAGGGGGCAGCTGCCTGTTGAGGCAAGGGGGGACAGTGGCTGTGCAGAGGGGACATGGCCCTGCCACTTGTTTTGCTGTGTGGCTGCAGTGTTATGTTGAGATCTTGCACCTTTCATTCACTGTGAAGGTGGTGCTCAATGCATCATATCTGGGGATAATTTCCAAGCTCCCACCCCAAATCCTGTGGGATTTCTCTGCCCAGTACTTTCCCTATGCACTTTTCAGGCCTGTGTCAGTGTATATCTCAACTGGAAGCTCATCAGAGCTGCCCTGGAAGCATCAGGGTCAGTCTGATCATTCGTCCTCTCCAAAACTCCCCCCATGTGCAGCGAGGAGCTCTCTCCCGTTTGCTGCCAGGCCTGCGGCAGAGCAGGGAAGGCAGCTGGAGGGCTGCCCGCCCCGGCAGCAATGCCTGGGAACTCTGGGCTCAGCAGGTTGGTGAGTGGCCCTGTGACCCTGGCCCCGCTCACAGCAGAGCTGATGGAGCCACCGAAGCTTCGGGAGCTGGCTAGCACTTCCCTGCTATCATCCCCCAGAGAGGATCTGGGATTTGGGCTTACTCCCGGCTGCCAGGGAGAGGGGGGACGGGACATGGAGCGAGAACCACGTCTGCCTGTTCAGACTACCTTCCAGGAGGGATGTCTGGGAATGGGACAGGGCTGAGCTTGTGCAAAACGGATCGGAGAGGCTGGGTACCTGCTGGGGCAGAGGGCTTGTCATGTGGCACATGCTTGTCGTCATCCCTATGGGTAAGGAAACAACTCCCTCCAGCTGCCCTTTGGGTTGGGTGTGCACTGGGGGCTGTGGTGACCACACGATCACCTGACTGTGCTGTCAGCACAAGAGTTCTGGCTTGTACAAGAGCTATATCTGGCCAATTCTGCAATGCCTATGTGGGATGCCTTTCCCTCTGAGTGGGAAATGTTAGGTTTGGACTTTGTTCAAAGTGAATGTGTGGTGTATGGAGCAGCTCGGACTTCCCACCTCTCTGCCCTGTGTTGTTTGGGAATTTCTAAGGACAGTGCAGGGCAGAAGGTCTCCTGCCAGCCCAATTCTTGTTTGAATGGAATGTTGACAGCTAGACTGTGCAGTGTTGCTGTGAGGTTGTATTTACCCTCCTGAGGAGCAAATGTGATGGTGTATCCCAGTGGCAAGGGCATCTCTCCTCCAAGATGGATGCAATAACTCATGCTCTGGCTTCTATCCTGTTTTCTGGTGCTCACAGAGGCCTTGGCTGATCTTCATTAAGGCCCTTCAGGTGTTTGCCTCAGTTTCTCTAGAGGCTTACCTGTCCCCGTGACGGGGCTGTGTTTTCAGCCATGGCATGACCCTCCTACAGTAAACTCACATTGCCTTTAGCTGCTGGAGTTCTCTTCCCCTACCTGAGTCTATTCCTGTCTCTCACTTGCAGTCTCAAACCATGAACTATGTGGGGCAGCTGGCTGAGAGCGTCTTTGTCACGGTGAAGGAGCTGTACCGGGATCTGAACCCCGCCACCCTGTCGGGCTGCATCGATGTGGTTGTGGTGAGGCAGCCCGACAACTCCTTCAAGTGCTCGCCATTTCACGTGCGCTTTGGGAAGCTGGGAGTGCTGCGCTCCAAGGAGAAGGTGGTAAGTGGTGCCTGCCCTGGGGCTACATTTCCTTTCCAGTGTCTGCAGACCCAGGATCTTCTACAACCCGCAGATTATGGAAAGACTTTGTTTGAGGGGAATGGGAGCCCACTGAAAGGGGTGCTTGCCAAATTTTTGAGGGGATGCCCCCAAATGGAACCCATCTGTTTCCAGGGAGGAATGTGCTCTCCAGGAAAACTGGGAGAGGTCCCTTGCCTCAAAGGCTGTGTGGCTGTCAGCCCTGTGAGCAACTTCAGTCCATCCCATCCCCTCCCTCAGAAAGTGCCCCTGTGCTCCAGTGGATGAGGTGGTTCAGATGGACAGGCTGCTTCTGTCCCTTGCTAGGTTGACATTGAAATCAACGGAGAGCCTGTGGATCTGCACATGAAGCTGGGAGACAATGGAGAGGCCTTCTTTGTCGAGGAGTCAGAGGAGCATGAGGTTGGTGATGAGGAGGTGCTGCATGTCTGTGTCCCACTGTGACTACCTGGAAGTGTGGGATTGAGGTGGAATGACCTGGTTGGGAATGCTGCTCTTCCCCAGAGTGACTCCATTGTCCTGTCTGATGTTTTCTGTGTCTGGAAAAGTTCCTGCTCGAAGGACCTTGCAATCCACATGGTGGAGCACCCTGAGGGAGTATTAGACCAGACTGGTCTCCATCAATGGGCATGGCTGCTGGCCAGACAGGCGGATATCTTGGAGCTTGGCCTCTCGGGGGATCTTGTGACAGGGATGAGAATGAGACAGATGCTGTGGCAGGCTGCCCGCTCCAATGGGAAGTGGGATGAGGCTAGTTGTGGCTTCCAGAAATCCTGGCAGCTCTTCTCTCAGGCAGACTTGTGGTCAGTGCTGGCTTGGGCTGGGTTTGGGAGTAGGAAAGGGCTCTGGAGACAAATCCCATTTGCAGCCTTGGTAATTCTGGTCTTATGGTGCCATCTCCTGCCTGTCTCTCCTTGCTCATGTTAAAGATGTCTTTAACTTGTGGCTGAATCACTCTAATGTTCTTTTATTCACATGTTGTAGGTAGAAATCCTTTCCTTTTAGGCTGGACCACAAAACCACCCCTGAGCTTAGGGCTTAGTGGTGTTGGTTGTGCTGTTACATAGTATGCTCCATAGAGAGTAAGGAGCTGCTAGTCTGAAAAGGAGAGTGCTGGAGGGAGCTGATGGGCTCTTCCCCATCCCTGTTCCAGGGCAGCATCCCCTTCTTCCTCTGCACGTCCCCCATCTTCAAGGAGCAGAGCCCACAGGGTGCTGTTCAGCCCTCCTGTGGGCTGGAGGCCACCAGCACTGGAGTGATCCTGCGCAAGAGGAGGCGACGCAAGAGAAGGCCCAAGAAGGAGGTGATGGACTCAGATTCTGACAGCTGTGATGAGACCAAAAGCAAGGTGACCATAAAGGAGCCACACAAGCTGCCAGCCCCAAGGTGAGCTGCTTGGTCTGGGCAGGGTGGTGCAGCAGGTCAAGCCTGTGGGTTCATTTGGTGATGTCCAGCAGTACTGAAACAGGGGGGAAGTTTTTGCAAGTTGGAGCCCAGTCTCCTGTGGAATAGAAAGCTAGGGGGAATGGTGAAGCTGGGTATTGCCAGCTTTCTGGAGAGGAGGCTGCTGCTTGAGAGTAGCACAAGTGCCCTCTCTTTCCTCCTTTGCAGTGATGCAGTATCTTTGTCCTTTGCTGATCTCCTTGAAGAAACCGGGTCATTGCAGCCCCCAGAGATATACCCGTACTCCGATGGGGAGCTGCTCGGAGTGGACAGGTAATGGGCAGAGCCAAGGTGTTCTGCTCAGCTCTGGTGAGAGCAGGGCACGTGCCCCATGGCAGGGAAGGAGGTATGGAAAAGTGACTTGGAGGTGTCAGGAGAGAAGGGTTTTCCCAGCCTGATATGGTGTGGCTGGAGGAGAGCTCAGAGACCACAAGGGACGCTTGTGGCCATGGTCACAGGTGTGAGAAGCCTGTGTGCACAGCGCTCTCTGCTGCTGAGCTGCTCTGGACAACTTCTGGCATAGCACTTTGCTTCCTTGGGCCTCAGCTTCCATAGGTCTTGCTCCTTTGGGAGTGACAATCTTACAGGGTAGAAGTGACTTTATGGGAAACGTTAGAGAGTTCTTGGCCCTAAATGTCCTTGCACTAATAGGAGAGCATGGGGCTGTAGCGTAGATGAGGCCCCACATCACTTCTCTTCCTGCAGCTTCATGCTGAGCCATCGGTCTTCTCCCAAAAGTGATTCTGAACTGGAGATCAAACCACAGGAGAGTTTTGCTCTAGGAGCTGAATCCCATATGAAGTGGACCTGGGGAAGGCTCCCTCAGGTGAGTCCCTGCTCTTGCTCTTTTGCTAGGAATTGGTGTCCAAAAGACCTGCAGAAAGCAGAGAAGGCTATGGCCAGGCAGCCTTAGGGAAGTTGTCCTCTTCTGTGTGATACTTTGGGCAACTTCCTGTCCTCAGACCTGTTCTTCTGCTTTCCTTGAGGTGAATAAATTGGTGCGAGTTAAACCAGCCAAGTCCACAAAGACCATTGCTGCTGCAGCAACCACCGTCTCTGCGACACTGGTCCCAGTGGATGAGGCAACCCCTCTTGTTGCCACCTCTGAACATCCAGGAGGGGATTCAAGCCCATCAGGACCTCAGGGCACACCCCGTTCCGTGGCCATGTCTGTAACTGAGCCAACACTTGCACCCCAGGCTGGGAACAGCATCTCCAGGCTGAAGGACATCCTCCGTGCTGTCAGGGCAAAGAGATTTTTGGGGGCCTACTCAGTTCCACAAGAGAAGCAGAAGGGAGATGTGAGTGTTGTGCCAGAGGTTCAGCCAGATGTGGAGCCTTTTGAGGGAGCTACTGCTCAAAGGCAGGCTGGCTCAGAAGGCCCCAAGTCCCAGCTGGAGAGGCAGAGGAGGCAAGGTGAGAGGGTGACTGGTGCCGCTTGAAGTCGTGTTTGAGCCTGTGGATTTGTCTGACTTGGATGGGGTTGTCCATGTAGTGTAACTCCATGACTTCCAGGTGTGGTGTTTTTGCTTTGCCTTCTCTGGGTGCTACCAGCTCCTTTGCTTTGAAGAGACATCCCTTAGATGTCCACCTTTCAGTGACCAGCCAGCTCCCAGGAAGGCTTTCCTGCCTTATGTTCCCTGAAGTCCGTCCTTGGATGTCTCTGCTTTTGCATACTTAGAAGATGTTTCAGCAGTACAGGCCATACCTTAACTTCAAGTGTCTGATAGCACCTGTCCTGACTTGTGTCTTCATCCTGAGCATGCCAAGTCAGGGAAAATCACAGAGAAGCATTTATGTGCCCCCCTTGACAGTGTATTTAAGGATCGTGCAAGTGTAGGTGTCTTGAGGCGCTTCTGTTGCTGTTGACTTGCGGCAGTTTTTCCAGTAGGAAAATGGCTGCGCTGTTTGTATGGTACATGGATATGATGGAGGAAAATGGTGTTGGCTTTCTCAGTAGATGCTGAGGGGATTGGAAAGGTGGTTCAGCTAAGCTCTCTCTCTTCTGTCTATGCACTGAGGATCCATCAAAAGAAGTCTTCACTTGGGTCCCAGTGACATTTACGTGGAAGACCTCTCCAAGCTGGAAAAGAAGCAGGTGGCTCTTTATTTCCCCAGGAGGTATGAGTTGCCCCAGCTGGCCAAGCTCAGACATTTTTGAGCAATTCCCCTGGCACAAAGGATGGAGGTATGTTTAAAGCTGTTCTCTGATGTCACCACCGTTTCTTCCCTTGCTGGCAGTGACACAGAGCAGAGTTTGAGGCCTGTGACAGACCCCAGCAACCCACTGTGTGTCCAGCTGCCATCCAACTTTCCTGCCAACTGCCCCATGGATTCTGACTCGATGCCTGCAGTTGCCCTGTCACTGTGCGGGGGCCTCAGGGGCAACAGGCAGATCTCTCATGGTAGGTGGGAGGGCAGGGGGAATCTGCAGCCCTGAAATCCTTTCTATCCTCCAATGGCATGACGCAGCCTCTGTCTCACCAGAGAAGTTCATGGAGCACATGGTTTCCTACCAGCAGTTTGCTGAGAATCCAAGGCTCGTCAGTGACCCGAACCTGGTGATAATGATCAACAAGAAGTGAGTGGCCTGCTCTTCCTGCTGCTTCATCCCACAGTGGACAGCGTGGCCCCTTTGTCCCTATGGAAACCCTCCTGTAGGAATGTGTCTCCATCCCAGACCATAATTGTACCAAAGTAGTTGTGAGACCTGGCCATGCTGCAGGATGGGGATGTGCCCATCCCTCTTGCTTTTTCCAGATATTACAGTTGGGCAGTGGCTGGTCCTATAGTCCTTTCCCTGCAGGCTTTCCAGAGGAACATTCCTGAGGTCAGTGGTACAACACATTTACTGGCTATGATTCTGAGCAGGGCCTGGGCTGAGGACTGACTTCATCCCATGTTCTGCCATGTTCACAGAGCATCATAGACGAATTGGTGAAGGAGAAGATGCCCAAGAAAGACAGAAGGTGGTGGTTCTCCTGGAAGAGGAGAGAATTCCCAGCAGAGGGGGTATGTTTGCAGCAGTGGATATGACAACCTTGTCCCCAAGGGACAGGCATCATTCTGCTGGCTGGCAGGGGTGGTAGCAGGGTTCTGGGGACGGCCTGAGGTTGACTGCGAGGACATCCAGGACCTGACGAGGTGACTTCTTAAGGTTGCTACCTGTCCCCTTTGGTCTGTTAATTCCTGAGCAGCAGAGCAACAACTGGTAATGCAGTAATGTGGTCCTTATAGTGGTGAAACCTCCTGCCATGTGCCCCTTATGCCAGGTCCGTGGGCACCACATGTGCTTACTGCACCAGGCTGTGCTTCCTCTTCCACCAGCAGTGTCCCTGTGAAGGCAGGGGCTGCACTGATGCCTCTTTTGGCATTGGTGTTCCAACTGGAAGAAAAGCAAAGCAGCCCCTGCTCTTGCTCTTGGCTCTGTGCAAGCACTGCTCAGCAATAACAGATATATCTCTGTTATCAACTGCATTGAGCCCAAATTCAAAACACAGCCCCATACCAGCCACTGTGAAGAAAATTAACTCTACCTCAGCCAAAACCAGCACACTCCTCTCTGCCTGCAGCAGCAGCCGAGGCCAGGGAAAGCTAGCGTGGGAACACTGCAGCCTGACCCTGCTCAGCAGAGGTGAGTGCCTTCCTCTCAGCTCATCTTCAGGAGTCTGGATACTCCTGGTCTCTTCTCCTACATGACTAATTATTCTTCAGTTTGCTTAATGAAAGAGGATAGAAAGCTTTGTTAGGACTCTGGCTGACCCCTTCCCTTCTTTGTGTAGGCAGGAGGAAAAGGAGTCATGCAGAGACAATGAGCCCCAGCACCCTGGGGGCATGTTTGCAATGGAGGCCCCTGCTCAGAAACCTCTGCCAACCTACAAGACATGGAAAGCCAAAGTGGGAACATTGCAGCCTGATCCTGCTCAGCAGAGGTGAGTGCCTCCCTCCCAGCTCATCTTCAGAAGTCTGGATACTCCTGGTCTCTTCTCCTACATCACTAGTTATTCCCAAGTTTGCCTAATGAAAGAGGGTAAAAAGCTTTGTTAAGACTCTGGCTGACCCCTTCCCTTCTTTGTGTAGGCAGGAGGAAAAGGAGTCATCCAGTGACGATCACCTTCTGCACCCTGGTGACATGTTGACAGTGGAAGCCCCTGCTCAGAAACCTCTGCCAACCTACAAGAAATCTCTGCGGCTCTCCTCCGAACAAATCGTATGTGCTTATTCCTCCATCTTCACTGTCCATGTGTGTAGGGGTGAGACAACCCTTAAACAGGGATTTCTCTACTCCTGACCTTGTGTTTTCATAGGACATCCAAGTATTTTGTCCTTGTTGGCCACTCTATAGAGGCTTGGGGCCTCTGGCCTGGCTGGCTGGCAGTCTGACCTCTGGCAAGCCTTGGAGTGGTGTGAATTGGTGCTGGTGTAACACTTTTGCTGCCCCTCTGCCCCAGGGAAGGTTGAATCTGCAGGATGGACCCAACGAGGTGGCATTCAGCGTGACGACTCAGTACCAGGGCACGTGCCGCTGTGAAGCCACCATCTACCTGTGGAACTGGAACGAAAAAGTGGTGATCTCAGACATCGATGGCACCATCACCAAGTAAAAGGCCTTTCTCCCACCCCAAAATCCTTGTTTTCCCCTGTTAGAGGAACGTCTCCTTTAAAGGCTTGCATAAGCAGGCAGAAGAGACCACAAACCCCATTGGGGTGGGGGTGGATACTCACCACGTTGGATGACACTAACCCCATCTCATTTCCTTTAAGATCAGATGCTCTTGGGCAGATCTTGCCGCAACTGGGTAAAGATTGGACTCACCGTGGGATTGTTAAACTCTTCCATAAAATCCACCTGTAGGTATTGGATCGGCTAAGGCCAAGGGGAGGTGGGGAGCTGATGGAGTTAGTCAGGGCTTCTTACTCACTGACGCGGGCCCAGATAGCTGCACTGTCTATTGTCAGTGGTGGCCGATACTGGCTGCACTGCCTACGTGATGTTGAGGGGTGAAAGCAGAGGGGCCCCTGGGAGCAGATGCTGGCATTACCTTCCCTGGAAGGAGTGTGTGTCAGTGGAGGCTTTGCTGGGGACATATAGCTGATCACCGAAGGAGACAAGACCACCCAAGGTCACACCTGAGAGTGGTGGCACGGGGGTCCCCAGCCCTGCGGTGCTGGTACCTCTCTGGGCACCCAGCCATCGCTTCCCACAGCCCAGGGGACTCACCTGCGAGGGGTGACACCAGCAGTGAGTCCCCGCGGAGCCTTCAGCTTGGTCCGTGGCCCCTGTGGCCACTGAGAGGCACTGTGGCCCCGTGGATGGCTCATTCCGGCCCCGGGAGGAACGTGGGAGGGATGCACTCCCGGGGATTGCAGGGATATGACCGGCACCTCGGCTGCCTCTGGCCACCCCAGTACCACCTCAGCCGAGCTGTCCCCTGCCCGGGCGTCTGCAAGGGCTGGCTACAGCCCTCCACAATTGACAGGCAGTGCTGTGGGATGAAAGTGCTATGTGAGGGTGCTGAGCAGCAATGGATGTTGTGCAGCTGAGCTGGGTGGGTGTGTGGCTGCTGGGGAGAGCATGGAGGGTGGTGCAGGGACTCCCAGTGTGAGGCAGGTGGGGATTGGGCTTAGTCTGGGTTTCCAGATAAGGGATTCATGTTCTTTGTGGAACCGCCTTGCTTACTGGAGTAAGGTTTGGGCTTAGGCTACCTCTTCCTCCTCAGAGCAGGAGAATGCCTTGCCCAGGTCACAGCTCAGAGGGGCTCCCTGTGTTCTTTCTAGGAATGGCTACAAGTTCCTCTACTGCTCAGCCAGGGCTATTGGCATGGCCCATATTACCAAAGGCTACCTCAAATGGGTCAATGAGCAAGGCTGTGGCCTCCCCATGGGCCCCATGCTGCTTTCCCCCAGTAGCCTCTTGTCTGCCTTCCACAGGTACTGTCTTCTCCTGCACTTCCTGTATCTCTGGGGACAGCACCCCCTTTCCCAGCTTGACCCTGAGTGACGTCCCAGCCTTCAACTGCTCTGCCCTCCTTGGTGCACAATGCCTTTTGTGGGAGGCAGCAGGGAGCTGCCTGACCTTGCCAGAGCTTCACAGTGAAGCTTCTGATGCACAAAACCTCTTACCCTTCAAATCACTTCCCTGAGCCCCAGACAGGTTTGGTGCCCACAGCCCTGGATAGTTGATGCCACTGTGACCATGTCTCTTGTGCTGCAGGGAGGTGATTGAGAAGAAGCCAGAGGTGTTCAAGGTCACCTGCTTGACAGACATCCAAAAACTGTTTGCCACGAAGTGTCCCTTCTATGCGGGCTTTGGGAACAGGCCCAATGTGAGTGGGTCTCCTGGGGTGGAGGGAGGGCTCATGCTGGGTGCTGGTGCCTTCCTGCAGCTCTCACGCTGTGCTGGCCTTCCTTGGGCAGGATGTCTACGCTTACAAGCAAGTGGGGCTGCCAGAGAGCCGCATATTCACGGTAAACCCCAAGGGAGAGCTGATCCAGGAGCTCACAAAGAACCAAAAGTCAACGTAAGCAAAGTGTTTATTCCTCAGCATCTTTGGGACAACCTGGCGTTGTGCAGAGAAGCATCAAACAAACACCCAATGACCCCAGTGTAACTTCTTTCTTTATCCTCACAGATACGAGCGGCTGTCAGAGCTGGTGGAGGTCTTCTTCCCTCCTGTGGGACGGAGGGAGAGCGCTGGTCTGGTGTCCCCAGAGTACAGCCACTTTGCCTACTGGAGACCTCCACTGCCTGATGTTGACTTGGATGGCTTGCCCTAACCCCGTCCCTGTGGAGACCTGACCCAGAGCTCTCCTGCATGTTCTTTGCGAGGACTAAATGCTCCAGGTGCACCTCATCCTCCCTGTTTGCTGCTTGGGCATTTTGCACTTGTAATAGAGATCATGACACCCCTTAGCAGGCAGCCAGAGGGGGTAAGAGGGAGCTCTGACTCTACAAAAACTCCAGTTGCTAAACACAAATTCCTAAAAGCTGGGTCTTTTCTAGTGTTTGTAGCTCCTCTAAAGCCTGGCTCTTTTTTAAAGGTGGTGGTTGTTGACTGTTGTATTTACTGACAAGCCTCTGGCATAGCTATTACTACCTCTGGTATGACCAGTGTTCCAGACAGTCCAGCTATTTGCAGTTTGGTAGCTGAAACTGCCCACTAACTTATAAAGGTCAATGGAAGATGTTGGGGTTTTGAGTGTTCTGGACTAAAAGCAATAATAAATAGTGCCTTATTCCAGGCTGCCTCTTGTCTGCTCTAGCCCTGTGCATAGAAGTGGGAGCCAGGCTCTCAGTCTTTTTAAAATGTGATTGGGCTCATTCTGCTGAAGCATCCTACCAAGTGGGTCCTGGTGGAGATGGGACCAGCTTCTAGAAGATGGCTGCTTTTTTTTTTTTTTTTTCAGCTTTTTACATTTAGCTAAGGTAACAAAATTAATTAAAAACAGAAAACAAATCCAGGCTTATTCTGTATGTACATGGGGCTGAATTTGGACAATGAGGACAGGATGTCCTCTTGCAAAAGCCAGAGGCCCCTGTGCTGAGGCTCCCTCCAGGCCAGTTCCAGCCCCTCGGGGTGCCCAGGAGCAGGGGGTGCCTGCACCCCAGCACACCCTTGTTAGCCCCAGGGCCACCTAGGGAAGAGTCCTGGATGAGGCTCTGCAGGACCACGCAGGCTCAGCCCTGCTCCCACGTGGGATCCCATGGGCCAGGGCCCGCTGGGATTTGCCTCTACATTTACCAGGCATGTCCAAGGCAACTGCAAGGAGAGTGTGACCTGTCAGTGGGACCCCTCTGTGCACAGGTACCCCCAGGCCCAGGGTGGCCATGCCAACAGCCCCAGGGACCTCCAGCCTGAGGAACCGAGACCAGCTGGAACCCACAACCCTGCAAATGCTCCCTGTGCCCAAAGCGAATGCAAATAGAGCTGGGGTGTGAAAAATAAAGATTCTTTATTTACAGAAGAGCAGCAACAAAAATGAACTACATAATGTATTTTCAATGTAAGAATCTTTATAACAACAACAATCTATAAAACATATTTACATTACAAAAACTTATATAACAATATATGAAATGTATGTATAGAAGAGAATAACAAACTCTAAAACATATTTACAGATGAAAACTTAACAACAAACTCTAAAACATATATAGAGAAGGGTGGCATCCCTGCCTGGTGTCTCCATCAGTCCTGGAAGAAAAGCAAGCGACAAGGTCACTCCAGTCAGACACGGAGGGGTGTCCCGTGTGCCCCCAGGCTGGCACATGCTGGCAGAGCAGGACTCTGCAGCTGGCACTGAGCCTGGCTGGGGCTGGGGGCCCAGCCCCAGGCAGTGGGACAGGGGCTGTGTGGCCCAAAGCAAGAGCAGGGTGGGGGTGGTGCTTGTGCCTCCAGCATCCAGGGCCCCTCGAGGCATCGTGTCCCTGAGCGGGGCCACCCAGCCCCAGCCTGGCAGCAGGGGACCCACTCTGCCTGTGGGCAGGGCATGGCCAGCACCTGCCTGTCCTGCTCCTGGGGTCCATCTTCATCCCAAGACCATGTCCTCCTCCTCACCTTTCTCATCCACTTCCATGTCTTCAACATAATCCTCCATTTCCACCTCCATCTCTTCTTCCATCTCGTCCTCCACATCCACCTCCATCTCTTCCTCTCCATTCTCTTCTACATCTATATCCATACTCTCCTCTATATCAATCTTCATATTGATTTCCATCTCCTCCTCAGTGTCTGCGACAGCCTGCGTAGGGAGCAAAACCTCAGAGTGGGGTCCCTGTCCCACACCATCCCCACAGAGCTCCAGCCCACCCAGGAAGTCCAGGGCTGTCCACCTCCATGGAATGGCACTGTACCTTCCTTGGGACGAAAGTGAGCACTCTACAGGGATGGATGGCAAGATCCAGACAGCGGGAACCGCTCAGGACTGACGTCAGTGCTTTCCCGCGCACCGGCAGGTGCACTTTGAGCAGGGCGTGGTGGCTGCAGAGCCAATGGTTTTTTTATTGTGCTCTTTGCTGGATAAGTTCTAGGTGGAACACTTGCTATGTTCCATCATGACTCACAGGAATTCCAGGACCACTCGGCTTTGGGCAATGGGGACCATAGAATGATGGAATCGTTTCACGATTTTGCTTGGAAAGGACCCTAAAGTTCATCTTGTTCCAACCTAAGCAACCTCCCACCAGACCAGGTTGCTCAGAGCCTCGTCCAGCCTGGCCTTGGATGTTCCCAGGGACAGGGCATCCACAGCCTTTGTGCACAGCCTGGGCCTGTGCCACACCACCCTCAGTGTAAAATACCAGTTTCCTTAGATACAACCCAAATCAACCTCCTGCAGTTAAAAGCCATCCCCCTTTCTCCTCCCACCACAGACCCTGCTGAACACTCTGTCCCCATCTTTCCTATGGGACCCTTCAAGCCCTGCACGGCTGCAGTGAGGCCTCCCTGGGGCCTTCTCTTCTCCAGGCTGAGCATCCCCAACTCCCTCTTCATGGGAGGTTATAAAGTAAAACAAAAAAAGGCAGAAGCACTGCTGGGCTCCTTCCTCCAGTCTGGCATCTACCTTCTTTCTCCTTCCCTGACCCCTGTGTGTGAGTGTAAGTCATCTCCTAGTCTGCCACTTCTGGAAGCCACACAAGTCATTTTGATCCTGGAAACCTCAGCAAGAAATACTTTATTTTTTCCTTTCCAGTACAAACAGTTTTTCAGCTTTTAAAATCTGAACAAATAGACAAGGTTTTAAAAACAATAGAACACAGTCTTTTAACAGGATCAGTTATCAACTGCCTTGGAAAGCTGCCCATGCAAGGACAAGTCCGTGGGCAGCATTTCCTTACTCTGCAAGCAATTTTTTAAAAATGCCCAGTTTTGTACAAAGTTCCTTTCACTTTTTAAACATGAATAGCTGAGAACTGAAATAACAAACTGTCCATAGCTTCAAGTGACTATTCAGGAATAGTCCAAACATAGCACCATTTTCCGGAAGGTCAGACTTCTTCCTTGTTGTAGTTTTGTTATGGCCAGTCCTGGCTCCCTCTTTTCTGAGGAAGCTGTTCCTGTCCAGCCGCTCTAACCCAGCTCTGGCTGGGGAACACGGAGCCTGGCCCTTGGCTTGGTTTTCTCTTTGGTTTTCTCCCTGGTGTGAGAGGATGGAAAGGGGGCTTAGGCAGGATGCTCCCCCTGTGGGGTGAGGGCTCCCCTGGCCCATCACAAAGTACTGAGGGTTGGCTTGAGACTCCTTCCTTAGGCTGGAGAAAAAAATAGGTTTTGTTATCTAAGAGCAGGATGCCCAATGGCAGCAGGAGGTCGTTCCTCAGCTGGAGAAGTGTCTCGGCAGCTGGAGGATAGCTCCAAATCAGCAAATCCCAGAGCAGTGAGAGTGGATTCTGGTGCTGTGAGCACCTGGCAGGGCTGGGCAAGTGGTAGGGAGCCACGTGTGCTCTCCATGCTCCCACAGCTGATGGCTCATGCTCCTCTGGCAGGGGAATGAGCTTTTATTGCCTCAGGGGGACATGGTGTGGCCAACCGGACTCAGT
Source organism: Cnemophilus loriae (assembly GCA_013397755.1). NCBI lineage: Eukaryota > Metazoa > Chordata > Aves > Passeriformes > Corvidae > Cnemophilus > Cnemophilus loriae. Next base: position 1,143,292 of record VZTF01003064.1, read on the forward strand.
AATCCCTGTGGTCCTTCCCAGCCTGGAAGCATGTTTAAGGGAGCTCACACAGATTTTCTGGGAGAGAAAAGGTGCCCAGATGCATCTCTGCTGGGAGCCGCTGCTGGTTTGTGCTGGTTGGAGCACAGAGCTGCTCCTTTATGCAATCAGAGGGGATCAGGGAGGGAATCATGGTGCAGAAGAGCAGGGACAGCCTGGTGAGGGTGACAGGCACTGTGTGAGAGCCAAAGGCTGGCTAGTGTGGAAGGGTTCATGAGCTACAATGCTGACAGAAAAATATGTTGCTCTGCTATAAAGTGCCAGAGTTGCTTGGATGGAGGCTTTTTAATTTCCTCCTCATCCTAGTAATGAAGTCCCCATTGGCTGATCAGCAGAGGGTGCCCATGGTGGGCTCCTAGGGAGAGGTGAATTCTGTGTGCAACAGCTCTGTAGGGCAAGGCTGGAGCTGCTCAGGAACGTGGACAATGTTTTCCAGCCTGCCTGTTCATGGGAAACCAGAGTCAAGCTGGGTAAATCACATGGGGTTATCATTCTGAGCTGAGGAAAGGTCTCCAGAGGTCTTCTCACAGATGCCCTGCCTTATTCCACATCGGTGTTGGTCCCAGGGCTACTGGCATCCCAGTGGGAGCAGAAGAGCAAGAGGAGGATGCAGGCTCCTGCTCCTCTAGTGCTGCACTCACACCCTGGAGCATCTGGAACTCTCCTGCCTGGGATGAGATGATGGAGTTCACAGTTTAAGCAATAAAACAGGAGAGAGCCAGAGCTGGAGGACAGGACTGCTCTGTGCCCGGCTTGGTCTCTGCAGAGACCTACAGACACACCTCTCCTCGGAGAAGACACGTGTTTTCCATAACCCATCATGTCAGTCCCAGGTGTAACCAGAGAGCCCAGCAAAGTGGGATTGCAAAGCACAGCAGCTCCAGGGACCGTGGGGCTCTCCCCAAACACTGCTGCCACAGGTTTTAGCTACTCAGTGTGGGTCTTTGGAATATGGCAAAGGAGCATATTTTGCCCCCTATGGGGGCAGCATTAGGAAACTGGAATCAGATGAGCACCATGACACAGGATTGTTCAAAAATATACATACACATACCATATATAAATATATATAAATATACACGTATGCGTATGTGTGTTTTCCTAATGCACACCCTCATATGCTCCATAAGGCATGTGCATCTGCATGGAGGAGAGAGCATTATAAATGGATTTACCATACACAAGGAGGGCTGCCATCTCGGAGAAGGGAAGCCAGTTCCCGGAGGGACGTGTGAATACGTGTGTTCTTTGAAGTCTGCAATTCCAGTGGTGAGTTTTGTTCCCTGCAAGGAGCCCTGGCTCTGCTCAGTCTCTGGATTAAGATGCAGGTGGTCTTTAGGTCAGAGAAACGATTCCTCAGCTGATAACTACAGGGTTTTATTCTTCAAGAAATGATAAATCCACAAAAATAAAATTTAAAAAAAAATGTTTCTGCCTCCAGCTTACTCCTGAATTGTCCTTCTGGGGTCATCAGCCCAGGAGCCAAAGGAACACCCCCAGCCAGGAGGCAGTGACACTGCTGCACTACTGCCAGGACAGCTGCTGAGCATCATCAGGAGGGGAGTACCAGCACGGCAGAGTTAAGGAGAAGTTGAGCCAACAAGATTAGGGAAAAAAAAAAAATGTAGCAGCTTTTCATAAAAAAATTATCCCAAAAACTGTTGTCACATTGGAGCGAGTCTGTGTGATATAAGTTAATCCTGTCCTTCACAGCGGGAGAAGGAAGACACATGGCATGGCAGTGTGGTTAATGCTGCCTCCTCTCCGCCTTCTCTTCCAAGTGCCCGACCTGTTCCGCCAGCTCAGAGACCTTGGCTTGGCAGTCAAGCAGATTGTCCTTCAGTCCTGTTATTTCCTGAGAGTGGGCAGCCAGTGTCCCATTCATGTGGTCCATGTAGTCCCACAGGCTGCCCGTGTGTTTCTCCAGTTCCTCCCTGATGTCGCCCAGGCTGCCGGTGATGGCACCCAGCCTGCCGCAGGCGCTCTCCACCCGCGCCACCCGCTCATCGAAGTGAGAGACCTCCTGCTGCAGGCCGTGGGCCACGTTCTTGCAGGAGCTCAGGTCGCTGACAATCCTGGCTTTGAGTCGCTCCAGGTCTCCCTTGAGGTTCAGGACACGGCGGTTGCTGAAGAAAAGCTGGGAGCCTTGGTCATTGACTTTCTCCTGGATGGAGTGGACCTCATCCTCAATCTTCCGCTCGTGCTCATCCAGTGAGGAGTTGACATGCGTCACGGTGTCTGAGTACTGGGAGACGGAGTCCTTGAGCCCTGTCAGAGACTTGCTCACGGTGTTCAGGTTGATCTTTAGCAAGGTGATCTCCCCTTGCAAAGCCCCCGATGCTTCCTCCTCGATTCGCCGCTGGATCTCCAGGATGGTGGCGTTCAGCTTGCGCAGGAGGTCGTAATTGCTGTCCATCCGGAGGAGCAGGTCCTGGTTCTTGTTCTGGCAATCCTCGATCTCCGTCCGGAAGGTCTCCACATCTTTGGAGGCGGAGGTGCAGCCCAGGGAGCAAGTGCTCTCCAGCGTGATGAGGCGATTCTGCAACATCTCCAGTGTCTCATCCGTCCGTTTCCTCATGCTGGCAAGCTCCCCTTCCAGCACAGGCACCACTGCTCCGTCCATCCCCGTGGGAGAACTGACATTGTTCAGCTCCCCCACAATGGTCATGAACCTGTCCTCCAGGGTCTGCATTTTGTCTTCAAAGGCAGTCCTCATGCCATCCACCTCTGCCACCACCGTGCCTCTCATGCTGTCCTCTATACCAGAGCAGCAGCCCCCCGTTTCCCTCTCTGTAGCATTGAGTCTGGCTTCCAGGTCCTCGAAGCGCCCTTCAAAGAGGTTCCCTAGGGTGACAGTGGAGATTTCTCCATCCAGGCGTGAGTGCAGGTTCTTCTGGGACTCGGAGATGCTGTGAAGGCCTTTCTCAAGGATGTTCATGCGATCAGTGAGGTAGTCCAGGTTGCTGCAGCAGCTTTCCACCACCGTCAGCCCTTGGATCTGGGTCTCCAGCTGGGAGATCTCTTTCTTGATCTCCAGCTCCTTCCCATCCAGCGTCTGCTGCAGCCGCAGGTTGGCAGCTTTCTCCTCCTCGCACTGCTGCCGCACCTCTTGGATGCGGAAATCGCACGTGGTCTGGATCTTGCCCAGCTTCTTCTCGAAGCCGTCGAGCAGCTCTCCGCGCAGGTTGCTCAGCCTCGTGTCCACATACTCCTCCAGCAGGTCGATGGAGGTGAGGGGTGAGGGCCGGACGGACTCCAGCAGGTGCTTGATCTGCCCGTCGTGGTCCAGGACCATGCCCCGAACCTCGTGCAGCAGATCTGCCTTGGTTTTCAGCACGTCGCTCACCTCCGTCACTTTGGTCAGGATCTCCCCCACGGGAGGGTACGTGGCGATGTCGGCTTTGTCCGCCACATCCACCAGGCCGTCGGGAATGATGCCGAAGCCCACGGATGAGTCTGGCGTGCCCGGGCTGTTCATCAGGGAGCCGATCATCTTGGTGGTGTCCTCCTGGATGGCCAGCCGCAGGCGGTCCCCCAGCCCACTCACCATGGTGTGCAGGCTGTCGTAGGACTGGGAAAGGCGCCTCACCTCCTCCTCCAGCCGATCCAGGCGGTCCCCAAAGAGGCCGGGCAGCTTCCTGCCTGCACAGGGAAAGAAACAGAGAGGGCACAGTGAGGGCTGGTGCTCCTTTAACTTTCCTCCTTCAAGTCCTTTCCCATAATAACCTTGCGTCCTGCCCTCTGTTGTCATTTCAGCAGAATCTCAGCCCACATCTCTCCTTAAGCTATCAGAAACCCTCTTTCCTCTTGGGATCCAGCCCTCTGCTCCCAAGTTCAACATCAGGTGATGATAACAGCCCAGGAGAGCTTCATCTTGAGACGCACCCTATCAACCCTGTAATTAATGGAAAAATGCTCTAAAGCAATGAGGAAAGGCAATTTTGAAGCTGCATGTTTTGAAAGAAACAAGATCTAAAAAGCAAGTGGTCCTCAAAGCAATCAAATGTCATGTCTCTGATAGAAAATGTCACCCACTGAATTTTTGCCAAATCCATGCTCTGTGCTGGAACAGAGAGAACCTGGAGGTTTGAGTGCATGACAATGGTGTGGTGACTGGGGACATGAAGCAAGAGTGAGATCTCACCATATTGGTTCTTCTTTGGTCCTGGAAACAGGTCAGGGTGGCTTTTGGGATAGGGAGGAAGTCTGGGCATTGGAAACATCTTTTGCCCAGGAGGCATTTTAGGGCTGGGATGCTGGGGCAGAAGGCCAGGCTGGTCTGTCGGGCTGTCATGGCACCCTTCTCCCATGAAGCCTGGGCAGCACCTCCAGGACAGCTCAGTCACTGTCTTGTATCCAATCTTGTATTTGGGCCTGAAGAAGGTGCGGTACCTTTCAAGGAGAGGGGAGGGAGAGAGAAGACAGTTTAGAGAAGCAACCTCAACATCAAGCAACAGAGCAGGGTCACGGTCCTGTTGGATGTGGGAGATCTGGGCACATGGGAAAGCCTGGTTGAAACCCTTGCGCTGCACCTGCAGACCATGGCCCACCTTCTCCAACAGCCCTTGCTGCACCAGAGCTCAGTGTAGCATTACAGTGGGGTTTTGGTCGAGTATTTTTTAACTGGGAGACTGTGTCAAATTAGAACTGCAGCTCTAAGTGTATTGATGCAGTCCCTGGCCTGACAGGTGACCACTGTGACAGATGCCACACTGTTTGGCAACTTCTGGCCCAGCAGAGCACAAGATGAAATGATGGAACTGATTTCAAAAGCCCTGCAAGTTCACATCACTTCCAAGAGGGAAGTGGACTGCTTGTAGAAGTGTTCTGTCACTTTGAACTGACGTACAGAATTTCCTAGTGGGATCAAAAAAATCCTCTTCTCAACTGTAATCCTGTCTGGAAGCCCCCATGAGGGTTGAGATACCTTTGGAAAGGTGTTTTCTCCCTGTGTGGAGGGCATCAGTTTGCTGAGAAGCCTAAAGGGGCTTGGGGAGGGTCCCCAGGGTGATGCTGTGATGTGCACAGAGGGATGGCTCCTTACACTGCCTCCTGCCCCAGCTGGGACGCCCTGGGAAGTGTCTCCATCATGAATTTGGGCACTACAGCACTAATCCTCCCATACCCACAGAGCACACAAGGTGCAAGCCCACCTCACACCTTCCCCTCTGCTCTAGCTCTGGATGGAGTCCCACCAGCCATGGGGGAGGATTCAGCTGCTCCTTGATTCTCTGTGGCACCTCCCTGCAAGGTAGCAGGGATGGGGCAGGATCCTGCTGGCACCTGTGTTGCCCCACCAGTGAGCTGAGCTGAGCTGTACAAGGCTGAAGATGGCACTTTTCTCACCACCTCTAAATACCAGTGCTTTAAGCCTGCCTTTGGAAACTTCCAGTCTGAATTTACCAGGGCCTGAAAATCCTGAAGTTTGCTGTTTTGCAACAACACACACACAATCAGCCTCTTGTTCTTCTCCAGCATGTTCAGCAGAAGGTCTTGGAGGAGGCAGCACAGCCATCTGTGCTGCAGAGGGGCTGCATAAGGCACTTATCCATCAGTCAGGGCAGCACATGGGGCTGATTCCCTGCCATCCATGTCCTTGCCCAAAACCACAATGTCCCCAGCCCAGGCTGCAGCCCCTGGCAATGCTGCTTCCACACGACTCCCAGCAAGATACAGCCACCTCCATACCCACCACAGCGCAGGGGGATAAAGGAAACCCAAATCCTCTGCTCTTCGAATCTCTTCAAAATTTCTCAACATCAATTTCTCAAAGGGACAGTTTCAAAACAAGCTCTTCTTGTTACTCCTCTTCACAGACACTGGTGAGTTTCAATGATCTTTCCTTCTGTTGTAGTGTGTAGAAACCTGCCTGGATGTACCACGGGAGACTGCTGCTCCAGCCACAGTCAGGGGGTGAGGAAAGGATGAGGACGGCATCCAAAAGGCAGAGCACCTTCTTCTCAGTGTCATCCCAACCTCTGCAGAGGAGCTCAAAGCCCTTGGGCACCTCCAAATCTTCCTCCCCCTGCTCCAAACAGCAGCGCGGGGAAGTATTTGCATTCAGATGCACAAACATTAGCTGATGGCCCCAGCATGTGGAAAACCCATGTTTCCCTTTCATCCATGGATGCAGCATCTGAGGCTCTGCAGAAAATTCAGCTGTGGGTCCATCTGCCCTCAGAAAACACCCTGGTTGCACCATGGTTTTGTTTGAAGTAGACAAGCAGAGGACACCGTGGAGATGGAAGAGGCTTTGGGGATCTCCTCCATGGGTACCAGCAGCTGCAGGATGTCCTGAAGTCCCCGAATGCTGCTGAAACACTTGTGATGGCAAGAACAAGTGAGCGAGTGGCTCCGACAGCCTGTCTCTGCCAGCAGAGGCTGCGAGCGGAGCCCGTGGCACCACCAGCACACGGAGAGTCCCAGCCAGCTGCCACAGGGTGGGTACTAGGCTCGGACGAAAGCTTCTCTCACACCAGTTTTCCTCTGTGCTCAGCTCTGCTCCACTCCTCAGGCCTGGGGAAGATGCAGGAGAACAGCTTTTCCGCATGGAGCAGCATCCCCGGAGGGTGGTGAAGCACAAAGCCCCAGTGTCTGCCCTGCGCCGCCGGCGGCTCCAGCTCCGGCACAGTAAAGTGTTTGCCTCCAGCACTGACGAGGTGGCAAAGAGTTTTGTGAATATTTTCCTGGAGCAGGAAGCACTGAGCCATCCCCAGCCACGGGCTCCATTTCCTCATCCTCTCAGTCAGGTTCTCACCGAGCTGCCATCATTCTGCCACACTGCAGGTCTGTGACAAAATGCTTTCCTACACACATGCACAGGCACCTCCCCACTTCCCACGATTTCCAGATTTATTTCTGAATCATAGAATATCCTGAGTTTGAAGGGACCCATAAGGATCATTGTGCCCAACAACTGCACAGGACACCCCCAAAAATCACACCATGCACCTGAGAGCAATGTCCAAATGCTTCTTCGACTCTGTCAGGCTTGGTGCTGTGATCAACTTCCCTGGAGAGCCTTTTCCAGTGCTCAGCTGCCATCTGGGTGAAAACCTTTTCCTCATTCCAATCTAAAACCTCCCCTGACAGTTTCTGAGGAGGGATAGAGCTCCCTCTCCTTCCTGACAGATCCCACCTTGCCTCCTCCCAACACCACTGCCCTGCCACTGACTGCAGTGTCCAGGAAAAGTCCTTCAGCCCCTTTCACTGCCCTCTGGAAAGCTGGGGTTCATGGTCAGAAAGGTGGCACAGGGTCCCAGGAGAGAGACGTCTTTTGGAGGGGAAGGGAGCCATGCCCCAGTGTCCCCCATACTCACAGCACTTTCCCTGGGCACTTGGGTCCCCAGCTGCACTTGTGGTACTCGGCCTTGACGTAGCTCTCGGCCCCGTCCTGCAGCGTGCACGTCACATTGCGCTGCACCACGTAGGCACAGTAGCTCCTGGGGGGAAACACAGTGAGACACTGTCACCCCCTGCCCAGCTGACAGCAGTGCCTGCACTGCTGGACACTGCCAGCAAGGTCTGGGGGGCAGGAGCTGGAAGGAGCCCCCCAGCTTGCAGGGGCATCACAACCACACTGCAGGAGCGTGGTTTCCTGTCACAGCCACATTGTCACCAGTGCTGGTGGTGCCACCAGAGCTGGGCTGTGCTTGGCACAGCATGGACTATGCAGTGAGACAGGCTGTGAGGACAATCAGAATCCCAGCAACAGGAGCAGTTGTGGGAATAGCACCCCAGAAATAGCTCCAGCAGTGCCTGGCAGGGGTGGTCTGTCCTGCTGCAGCTCCTGGAGTGCTGCCAGCACGGGGGCCAACCCAAAAGCCTTCAGCCCTTGCTGTGGGTACTGCCATAGATGAGGCACAGAGAGGAGATGCTGCTCTGTAGGGCTGCAGCATCGTGGGTCCCTCCACCATGGAGGCAGGGACACGGAGCAGATCTGTGATGGAGGCTGGAAACCCCTTCAGATCTCTAGGACAGTACAGAGAGCCATTTCCCTGCTGCCATTCGCCTGCAGCTGGGTGCCACAGGTACCAGTCATCTCCAGCCACAGAACCTCTCCTGAGCCAAGCAGCAAATCCAGGCGCTGAGGATAAGTTGGCTGGGAGGAAGGCAGTTTGTGGGAAGGGTGTAGGACTGCTGGTAGGACAGATGGAGGCCAAGGCTGTTCCAGCTGAAGGGAGGGCTGCCGGCAGGAGCAGATGGACTTGGTCCACAGGGGCAGAGACAGCAGGGATGTGTGGTGAGGCAGGGATTAAGGACAGGGGGACATGGCAGACGGCAGAGCGGGAGGAGAGGAGGGCACAGGCCCACAGCGCAGAGCAGAGCTGAGGCAGGAGGTCAGCGGGATGGAGCAGATGGGCCAGCGCAAGCTGCAGGTGCAGGGAGGTGTTCAGTGAGGCGGGAGGACGAGGCTTCCCCTGTGCCAGCTGGGGGGCTTGGTATGGATGGGTAGGGAATGTACTTTGTCTTCACCTGTTTGCCATCAGCGCTTGTCCCTCCTTCACCGATCTTTCCCCACTCAGGGCGAGCCAAAGCCCTGCTGCTCTGGCCCCTGAGTGTGGCATGGTGGGGGCTGGGGGAGGGCTGTGCACACCCATCCTGAGCACGCACACACACACTCAAACAGGAGACACCACAGCCCTTCTTAGCAAACCCTTCTGCTCCATCCTGTCACAGTCCCCTTTCTCTGCCTCCACCTGCCAGAGGTGTCAGCATCATCCAGACCATCACAAGCCCATGAGAGCTGGGCTGAGGCCCTTCAGCTCGGTTCTGTGCTCGGCCCTGAGGCTGCTCTCCACAGGCCATGTGATGGCCACGCCAGGGAACTCTGACTGCATCCCAGCCTGTGGCCAGGCAGCCGAGCTGCAGCAACCCCAGCTGCCTCCGTTCAGAGGCCCCAGCAGGCTACTCGATCTCCAACAGCCCACCCGGGGCAGGAGCTCCCTCCGTGAAGCAGCAAGGTGTGAGCAGGGTCATCCTCCCTCCAAGCCTCTCTCTGCTCCCTTCCAGCAGGGATCCCCTGATGCCACACCCCCAGCACATCCCACTTGCTCGCCCCAGGAGCTGCACCAGCACATCCACCCCAGCCCCTCACTGAGGGCTCCCTCTGATCCCCTGGGATGGGCACACACCTCCCAGCTGTGAGTGGCATTTCCAGCCTGCCCAGACTTGAGTGGCTCTGCCCAGGCAAGGGGCTGCCAGGCTCAGAGCATGAGCAGGGACCTGTGCTGCTCCCTGCTCCTCCAGAAGTGAGTCATTCATCCGTGCACAGGACCACAGGAGAAGGAAGGCCAGCTGCCTCTCTTAGCTGGAGGCAAGGGAGCTCATGTGTGCATGTGGAAAGTTAGGATCACCATCTATCCATAAACCCAGGACCTGCTTACAAACACACCACCAACTGCCTCTAAGCTAGCTAGTAGCCAACGCAGGCAGAGGTACTAGCCACTACTAATAAACACTGCCTACCTGTGACTGCTCGGGTTAGTGTGGTTCTGGCTCGCTCTCCCTCTCAGAACCCCCCTCCCTTCTCACACACCTGTGGCAAGCAGTTTTATAGCTCCAGCCTGATGTTTTTAGAGTGAGCAGCTGGAAAATGTTATGGGTTTTTGAAGGCTCTCACTGGCACTGCCAGTATTGTTCGTCCCGAGTGTTACGTTATTCATCTCAGCTTGTTCGTAACCCCACATCCTCCCTCTTTCAAAGGAGCCCGACAGAAACTGCTCTAGCAAACAAGCGGAGAGAGAAGCAACACCCCCCTCTCCGCCCCCAATGTAACAGCTCTTATGCAACTGAATGGAAAAAGTCTACAGTAAGTGTAAAACCCACATTCCTCACTGCCTGAGCTTTCCAGGTTTCTTGAAAACGTATTTAAACTCCAGTATGTATGTATTTTACAAGCGAATTCCCTCCAAACCAACCTGTGTTTTCACACGTAGGTCTGTGCACTGCCATCCTCCCCTCCCGCACATCACCACCCCCAGCCCCCCCGCGACCCTGTCACACAGAGCAGGTACATGCACCTACCCCAAAACCACACACGGGCATCCCCACCTCCTCCAGCCCCGTCCCGCACCGGACCGTAGCACACACGTCCCCACCGCAGGCAGCCCGCTCCCTCTTGGAAATACAACTCCCGGACCCTCCTCTAGATGGAGGGGGGGCACCGAGACATACGGACACTGCTGCGCTGCCGCCAGCCCTTGCTCAGTACCTGGCAGATGACATGGAGCAAGGGATGCCCAGCCAGGGATGCCCGCAGGCGAGCCCTGGGGAAGGTACCCACGGTCGGCACCGGGGGTTGGTCCCCGCGGCAGCCCGTCCCCCGGGGATGCTGCCTGCAGAGCCCAGACCGTGACCGGTGCGCGGTGGCCGCGGTCTGTTCCCGGTAAGGGATGCCCGACGGAGACCCGGCTCGGTGCCCGGGGGCGGCGGCTGCCGGTGCCCTCCGGATGGGTCGCGCGGCCGCAGCCGGGGGTCGCTTACTTGTGCTTGCCCACGGGCTTGCCGGGGCCGAGCTGCGGGCTGGAGCCGGCCGTGTAGAGGCTGTACCTGCCGCCGTAGGGCAGGGGGGCGGCGGGGGGGTAGAAGGCACCCTTGGCATCGGCGAGGGCCAGCAGCGTCCCCAAGGAGAGGCAGGCGAGCAGCGCTCCGCGGCGGCGCAGCGCCCGCGCCCGCCGCATGGTCCCGGCCCGGCGGC
>VZTF01003064.1:1154208-1218745 GCA_013397755.1 Cnemophilus loriae
CCCTTCTCCCGATGCCCCCTCCCTGCGCTCTGGGCGTTTGCCCCCACGGGGTAGCGGGTGCAGCGGGGTCTGGAGCCCTCTGGCTTCTGGTTCTTCTCAGTCCCCAGCTCTGCTCTGCTTCATCCCGGAGCACAGCCGAGAAAAAAGCTGAAGCGACCCTAAATCTGCCCCCGAGGACATCTGTGCTGCTGGAGATTGGCAGCTGTCAATCATGGCTGGCACCAGCCCGGTGCATCGAGCGTCCCCCAGCGAACTCAGCACCTGCAGGAAGGGGGAGAGGGAAGTGGTGCTATTTTGGAGCCCTCCCCAGGTTTTGGCTTCGGATCCAGGCTCCAGGAGAGAGGGCGGAATCCCTCGGCTTTCTCTGCAGACCCCTAGATCTCCCATAGCCAAGCACATTTTATCTTCCGTGGTGCTGGAAGGCATGTTTGTGTCTCCTTGCCATCCTGCCCTGCAGAGATCCCTGCTAACCTGCACCTCGATGCCCCCAGCCACAGGTGACCCACCATAGGGTGCTGGGCCCTGAGCACCCTGCCCTGCCCTGCCCTGCCCTGCCCTGCCCTGCCCTGCCCTGCCCTGCCAGCACTCTCCAGGCTCCACACCATTAATGACAGCAGTTCAAGACCCTTTCTGTGAGGCACAGCTGTTAGGTAGGGGGGAAAGGACCCCCAGCTGGGGCACTGGGCATTTTGGGAGGGGGTAACATCCCTGGTGCGACCCAGTGGATGTCGTCTTGAAGCCCTGCAGAGGTGAAGCCATGCCAGGGAGCAGGAAGTTTTGTGATATATGCAGACAGTTACACCCTTGGGCATCCCACCAAATCCTCACCAGGGGTTTGATGAGGCTCCTGTCTTGGCTGGCAGAAGCCAGCTTCAAGTCAGGGAAGCACCATGATAAGATGTGCAGTGCTTCTCCGAAACTCTTGGAGGAAAACAAGAGGTGGCTGAGAAAAGGTGCCTGGGTGAAATTCCAAGTGAAGGAGTGAAACCTGCTCCTGGGGGAAGGAGGCGTCAAGGCTTGGGCTGACACTGAGACAGAGATGATAAGATACTGAGACAAATGGCCTTTTTCAGTTAAAATGAGTCTTTGGCTCGGTCTGAGGTGAGTACGGAAACATTATCAGGAGAAGAAAAATCCATCAGAAGGCCATGCTGGGAGAGGCAAGCTGGGCAGACCAGGTGGAAAACCAAGAGGAGGAAGCCTGAGCAGTGAAGCAGTGCATCCTCTCGGTTCAAGCTGCTGCAGGGTGTTGCTGAGCCGCCATGCGCCTGTCAGGCTGCACCCCAGAGGTGCTGCAGCGTGGTTTGTACGTGGTATGTTTGGCAGCACATGAAGCAATCCTCATCCAGCTGGTGCATTGAATTGTTCCGCTCCGCTGGGATGCTGCAGGAGGGACGCTCCATAAGCAACTCTATAAAAACAAACAAAAGCCGACCGAGCCTGCCTGGTTTAAAGCTGGATGCCAAAGTGGAGAATGAAGCTTGAGCACAACCTTAATTTTTTTTCCCTGTGCGCAGGGAGTGTGAGCCAGTTCTAATAACAGCATACTGCACGTGTGTGTCTGAGGCCTCCGGAAAAAAACATCTGGTGTTGCACAGTTTCAGAAAGAGCCCTTGGCCCCGGCCTTTGAGCCTGTGCTCTGCTGAATGGGTACAACGGGGCTGAGTTAAAAGTGCTCCTTCATTCTCACCAGCTTGGCTGTGAAAGGCAAGGAGGTGGGAGCCATTGCACTTGGGTGGGTGTGTCTGTCTGTCTGCCTGTCACTGCTGTCTAAACCCACCTTTGAAGCACCAGATCCCTTTCTGCCAGATTTCAGAGTGAGGCAGGACCCTCAGAGAGACTGAATCCCATTTTCTTGTTCTATTGTCTAATTGTTTTTGAAAAAGGACATCTGAGTAGACAAGAGAACGCCAAACTTAGGTCCCAACTGAGGAAATGGATTCATCATCAACTCCTTTGTGAGACATCAAGGAATCCATACAGGAGAGAGCCATTATGAGTGCCCCAAAACATGGGAAAAATTCTCATGTGCCTTATTAGCTGTGAGCTAATCCAGCCATGAGGCACAGAGCAGCGGGAAACTGGGATTCGTTAAGTTGCCCTTCTCAGGAAGCAGCTCAGGTTGGACTCTGGTGCTCAGCTGTGCTGCTGCCAGTCTCCACCACACTGCAAGCCCTGGCCAGGCACAGGAGGGTGCCTGTGGAGAGCCTGGCATGGCAACCTGGCTTTGGAGACGTCTCATGTGGAGAACAAACAGGAGACTCCTTCCTCCCAGGGCATCCTCCCAGCACGGGCATGTCCCAGGGTTGATACAGAAGATGCCAAGCCCCGTCTCCCAGAGCTATGAAGCACATGCTGAGTACTGAGCTCTCCAGCAGAATGGAAGGGCTTTGCCACGCTGAACTGCTGCCAAAAGGCTCTGCAGAGCTGCTCGCTGGTCAGGGAGCACCAGCCCTTGGTGCTTCCCAGAGCAAAGATCTGCTTTCTCCCCTGGCTTCACCCGGAGAGTGAAGGGGATCAGATCAGAGCTGCTGCTGCTGCTCAAATCTGGATGCTGGGAAAACCCCGCTCACAGGGGTGCCTAACCCGGAGGGCTGTGTCCCTCAGTGATTCCATATGAGCACATCCCACAATGGCTCAGCACATGCCTAGGGGGCTTCTTTCTCCACTTGGACTGCCAGGAGCTGATTATTTTGGTTCCACCTCTCACCTCTGCACAGCTATGCTCCAAGCCAGTCCAGAAATGAACAGGTAGAAGTTTTTCCCTACTAAGGATCCAGCAGAGGACATTATGCAGGACACAGGAGGCACCCAGAAGCAGGAGCTGAGCAGGAGATGAGAGGATGAGAGCAAGAGCAGAGGCACCACGGGCAGCTACTCCCCTGCTCTGACTCCTGGGGAGGGCTGGGGGAACCACCACGAGGCTAATTTCACGAGCGGATGACACCAAACAGTGACCTGTTCTGCTTCCCATGCTTTTTAATTAACACTTGCATGGCCTCATCAGCTGAGTAATTGCCTCCCTTCATGGGTCAACAAGCCAGCAGCCCCTGACCTCCCGTTCCCATCTGGGTACGTGGTCTGGTGCCTGCACAGGGCACAATGGGTGTGAGCTCTTGTACCACCAGACCCACAGCAAAAGTGATAGCACAGTCCAGGAACCCTGCAACTCAGCTTGATCTTGGCCAGGACCAGCCCTGCCCACCCTAATGCTGAGCTTTAAATAGGTACCACTGGTGGAAAACCCCCCACCATGCTGGGCAATAAGAGGGCAGTTGCTCTCTCTGTTGCTGTGGGATAGGAGCAGATTGCAGCAAGGGAAATTTAAGTTGAATATTAATAATAAAACAGTATCTGCTAGTAAAAAGAATATAGCCCTGGAGGAGACTGTATTGAGCCATCTGGAGATTTTAAAGGAAAGGTTAAATAAAAAAAAACCTGTCAGGACCAATTTGGGGTAGGGAAATGGATTGGATGGCTTCCCAAGAGCTCTCCCAGCCTGAGTTTTTCCAAGTACAAATTCATTTCCCAAAGTGGCAAGGCAAGAGAGCAGCTCTATTTAGAGGCAGAGTTTCTCCCTAGTGATTCCCACTGGATCAAAGGCATTCCTTGAATTGGCACTCACAGAGACCTTTTCTCTTGGCAGCGGGTCTGTGTCTGTGTGAGAGAGGGAGCCTTCTGGACAGCCTGGATTTCCCAGGTGCACCAGGACCCACCATCCATCAGGACCCACTCAGGGCTCATTCTCCCATGTCATAATCCCTGGGAAGATCCCACAGCTATCCCACAGCTATCCCACGCTGCTTCCCCAGCCCTGGGGAGGGATGGGGACACTATTGCCCAAACAGGCAGGCAGGATTCATGTCCCAAACACCACAGCAGTGCAGTGAGATACCAGTCCAAGGAGAACAGTGATAGTTCAGCCGGTGCCCCAGTTCCCAGCTAAAACTGAGCTCAAGGAAGTCCACTATGGTCATGGCTCAGCTGCAGGACTGGAAGCTCTTGCTGGCTTCCAGCACATGTTTTTGCCACATCCCTGCTCCTTGCTGGGCATGGACCACTTCTCCTGTTAGTCTGCATGGGAAGGGGATGCAGGTGTGCAGGCAGAAGGCATCCATGGTCCATCAGAAACCCAGGCAAGGTCACAACATCTGCCTTCTTTGGAGGTTGCCGAGGTTTTGTTCCGAACCAGCCCCTGGCCCCGGTCCCAGGGCTGTGATTGCAGTGTATGTCCCCCAAACTGTGCGGTGGGGGCACCTGGGCTTGCCCAGGCTCCAGGGGAAGCTGTGGCTGGGGGCTGAGAACAAAATCCCTTTCTTCGTGGGAAAGTATAGTGACTTGAAGTGGTCAGACAGCCTTATCTCTGGTTTCGAAAGCCACACGCTGATCATTTGTCAAGATTAGCGCGTGCGGTGGAAGGGATGGAGCTGTTCCAAATCCATGCTCACATCTCTTCCCTGGGCTCACGGCCATTCATAAAAATGCCAGAGCAGCAGCAGCGGCGGCAGCACATACTGGGGTTGTGGTTTGGGGAGGACTAGGAGGGGTGAACCACAGGTTATACAAGCTCTGAGCAGGGAAAAGAATACACAGGTTGCTTTATTTATATATCCATTAGCGTCTTTCCTTCAGGAAAATGTGCAGGGAGACTGGCAGTGGGAGTTTTAGCAGGGATGAGGGGCAGGCAGGAGGTGATGTGCTTAAAAAACTTTTCCCAGCTGTGCCAGGACTCCAGGGGTGAGAGCATTAACAGGCAACGGCCATGGAGATGGAGCAGGAGCAGTCCCAGGATTCAGTGGCACACAGGTCAGGGTGAAGAGGATGAAGACTGAGGAAAGGAGGAAATGACACCCTCCCAGTAAACCCCAGCATGTTGATGGTGGGGCACTGGGGACCCGTGGTGGTGGGGTGGCTGGCCTAGTGAGCCCCAAGGAGGAGCAGCCCTGACCTCAGCTGAGCAGGAGTCTGGGAATGCTATAAAAGGCTGGTGCTGGGGGTTATGGATGAGTAGGGGTTTTGTTTCAGTATCCAGGGTATGAGAGAAAAGGTTGCTCTGTGGGCAGGTAAAGATCTGGGAGGGATCCTTAGGGCAAGAAAAAAGTTAGTCAGCTCCTGCCTACCTGAAAGGATATCCCTGAAGCCAAAGGAAAGTGGTAGGAGAGGAAAATGCCTTGAGTGAGGTCTTGAGGCTGTGTCAGGCACAGAGCTGTGCTGGCAGGAGCAGAACTGAAGCCACATGCTGTGAGGGAAGGTACTGGTGCAGCTGGGGAGCTTTGGCAGGAGGGGTCCTTGCAAGGAGATTCCTGTCCATCCTGGCTTTGCTGGAGAGGGCTCTGGCAGCCGGTCATGGGCTTGTTCAGCCTGGCTGAGACCGTGGGGGTCCCTGGTCCAACGCCCTCACGGAGGATCAGCCACGAGATGAGGTGTCTGAGCTGCCCGTCTCATGGATCTGGGAGAGGGGCTTGGTGCCAGCTCATCCCCAGCAGCAACACATTATCCCACAGACTCTGCTGTCTGCAGGGCCTGAGGAGCCCTGGCTTTGGGGAATTGCGTGGCTTCAGGGCTCCTGTGTCAATGTGCTTCTCTAGGGACTGTCCCTGGTGCAAGAAACAATTTCACTGCTTTTGGTTCAAAGAAATGCCCCAGAAATGTTTAGATGATCTTTAAGATGCCTTCCAAGCCAAACCAGCTGATATGTTTGATTGCTTCTCCATGGCTCAGCCTGGTCCTTTGCAGAGCTGTGCCTTTGGATTTAAGGAAGATCCATATTCTTCCATAGCTGTATGTCCAGCTGAGTCACCTTCTGCCTTTCCTGGGAACAGGATGATGGCAGCCACCCAGCAACTGAGTCACAAAACCTCTGCTCAGTGACCTCACTGCTGCACACAGCGGAAGAAAAGCACCACAGGAGCGGAGAGAAAATACTTCTCCTTTGGGATGTGGGCAATAATACTGAAAGGCAATAGTACAAACAGTGATTTTTTTTTTAAGTCACCCACAGGCACCTGGTTCCTGCAGGCAAGGGAAGGACAGGGAGCCAGGTCTGCTGGGGTGACTTCAGCAAGAGAGAGGGACATGAGGGACAGCTGTGGATACAGGGGTCCCTGTACATGGTGGGCCCACAGGGGTGTTGGCCAAGTGCAGAGCTGCTGCAGGGCTCTGTGCAGAAGCAGCCTGAGGGTTGTCCTCTCTCCCCCATCTCCTGCATTTTAGAGGCACAAGCCACATTGAACTTCCCTGGATGCACCAACAGCCTGCTTGGATGAGGATTGTCCCAGTGGCAAATGAGTGTTTCTGATGTGAATGATGGAGAGCAGCCCACCTGGGATCAGTTATCCTGCACATCTGATCCTCTATTTTGTGCCTATTTTTTGCCTAGCCATGAACATTCTGCCTGGAGATGGGGTCCTGGGACAGCAGGAAGTTTTCCCCATACCTCAGGCCTGCTTTTTCTTGGCTGTGGTCATGACCTGCTTGTTCCAAGCCATGGGCAGCACGGCTCCCACATGTCCCCAAGCACTGGGTGACTCTGGATATACCAAATGTGGGAACAGCTGGGCTGAAACCCTGCCATCATCCACGTCACGTGAGGCAAGGGGATGAGTGGCAGTTATTTTTGGGTTCAAAGAGGGGCCCTTCACGTCCCGTTGCTGCAGCCAGCTCTGCCCCATCCTCTGAGGTGACTCCGCAGGCACGCGGGTGCCATGAGAATGGCCATAAATAACAGGTGGTTATTTATGCACAGGGAAGAAAGCGCAACTGATACCAGCTTGGGCTCCTTCCAGACCTGCTTGGAGCTGGGACCTCATGGCTGATACTTGGCTTCACCCGCTTCCCTTTGCAAGCAGCTGTTCCTGCAGGCCCTGCATCTGCGCTTGGCCTTCGGCAGTGTTTGCTAATCCTCTGTCTCACTGTACAGCAACGTGCGCTCGCCAAGGTCCCACTGACCCATCACCAACAAAGAGAAAAAGAGGAGGAGGAGGAGAACTTGATATCTTCTGCAAGTGAAATAGCTTGGGTTCAGTCTTGGAGAATTTCCCGAACTCTCAAGGAATTTCCTGATCTTAGGAATCTGCCAAAATTTGGGATCTGCCTCGCTTGGGCTGTGCATATTTCCAGAGCACACGCTGTGGTGTCGTGGTTTAGGTTTCCACCCCTGTCTTTGCGAGGGCACTCTCTCTCTGAATGGGTCAGCTACACCAGAAAGGAAAATCTCCCTCTGACAGGCTGCAGGATATCATCCCTTTATTATGGGATCCCTTTATTAACATCCCTTTACTATGGGATCAATGGGATTTTTGGTCCTAAATTCCTGTCTTGCTTCCCCACGTCAAAACCCAGGCTTTTACTGCAGCCCTTGTGAACATGGCAACTTGGGTGCAGTTGTAATACTTTGGGTTAGTGGCTCACTGGCAGACCTGGAACTAAAGGCATAACCTCAGTTTTACTAGTAACCCATATTTTTACCAAAAAAAATAAAATAATGCCTTTGCAGCAGAAGGCAGCCTTCCTGCTTGTAGCTGGGGCTCGGTGTTCATGTGTTTATTGCACGTATTCCAAAAGCAAACAAGGTTCTGGGTGGGAAGAGCACAGCCCCTACCCTCAGAACAAACTCAAATGAAATTCCTCTAGGTCTTTTTCCAAAAATTAATGCTGTCTGGATTGCAACCAGGTTGTTTTTGACCAGCTTTAATCTGTGAAATCAACACCGACTCAGGAAATGCTTAGATTGACTCTGAAGGAGGATTTGGCCAGAACTTCTCTCCTATTTATAAGGGATAGCTGGAAAACAGCAAAACCTCCCAGAGGGGACCCGTCCTGACCTCCTCATTTAACCAGTACAGTCCAGAGGGGTTTTATCATCCCTTAACACTTGGGTTTGTCCCCAGGATCTCAGCAACTCCCTTGGGTCATGCATGGTGCTGGAGCCTGGGACAGCTTTTCCACTGGCTTCAATGGACTTTGGACCAGTATTCCTGTGAGCCAGCAGTGCTATTTTGGGAAAAACCCCAGACCCTGCAGGAAATGGGTCAGAGCTGAACCCTTAGAAACACCAACCTCCTCCCAGCTCCAACACGTACCAGCCCAAGGAGCTGCTCTCTGCCTCCCTGTTTGCTCTGGATGCCTCGGCGTTGCAAGGTCTCCATCTCCTGGGTTTGGGTTGAGCAGAGCCTGGTCCAGAAGAGCCCATGGCATCCTCTATGTCCCCCCATGCCTCGCTGTCCCTCCTTCCCCATGCAATGCCTTGCAAGGGCATTGCAACTATGTCACCCTTGAGAGAAGGAGAAAAAGAAAACCCAGCATGAGCACATGTGGCAGGCGGGGGGAAATGGCTGCTGCAAAGTAAGCAGTGCCTTTAAAGAAGTGTTTGTCTGGGGTTTGTTTAGTTATCCTCTAGGTAATTTTACAGCTGAGGAGGCTGGGCCATTCAGGCAATGGCCAAAACAATATCCCCACTGTCTGAGCAGCTCTCGTGGCTCGGCACGGCTCGGTGGTGCTGGGGGGGCAGAGGGAGGACGGTGAAGAGAAGTTTCTTTTACTGGCCGTGGCCAGAAAACACCAAGGAGGATGTCCTGTAATTAAGACATCACTTCAAACGATCTGGTCACTCAGCTGTCAGGTTGAATAAAGCTCTGGGCTCAGGCTAGGTGTGAGAGAGGGAGGAAGTGAAAAAGCCCAGTCCATCATTTTGATCTGAACTGTGGCTCCAGGTTTGGAGCACGGTGGGATGCTCCCTGTGGAGGAGGTTGATGCAATGAGGGCTAAGGTCTCTTATTCCTCTGGGCAGTGTGGAGCTGGAGGCAAGTCTGCCCTGCCTGTGCCCATCTCTGCCCCCGGGCCCTGGGAACCTGCAGCTTCAGCCTGTCAGACACAAGGAACTGGGACTCCAGAATGCTGACTCACCCTCGTGGAGATGTGTGCCAGGGCAATCCTGCCCCCATCCCACAGTTTGTCCCATCAGATCCCAGGCTAAAATCCCCGATGCAATCCCCAGGAAAAGCTCCCCTGCCTCTTCCCAAGGCCTTGTGCAGCCCAAGTTGGAAACGTGGGGGCTCGAGCCTGTGAGCACTACGTGCAAATAGCTCACATCAGCTCCCAGAGCTGTTCCCAAGAGCCGGAGCACTCGCTGCTGGCAGGCAGCTTGCAGGAGGATACCGATATTTCATGCAGACATGGCGAGAAACCAGCCCTGTTTCCCATTCACAAGGGGTGGCTCCAAAACAACACAGAGATCTGTCACAGCATATATGCGGCATCTGTGCAAATTGGCCTGACTGCCTAAATAATTCCGTATATATTTATAAACTGTGAGATGTAACGTTTTTTCCTGTTTACTTTTCGGTTGAATTCCTTGCTCATGGAAATGAGAGCTGCAGCGCGGCGGCTAGACATAACCATTGTATGGGGAAGACACTGTACAAACTGTCCTAGAAAATTCTGCCAAAATGCCAGGCCATATCAGCCCTGATCTGCAGCCCCTCGCCCCTTCCCACACGTTCCCCCCTGTTCTCCCTGTGCATGGAACTGAACCCAGCCCGGAGCTCTCTACCAAGGGGGGTGTTTGACCAAATATTAACTGGGAGAGAGATTGGTTTGGACTCACAGCAAGGAAGGTGGAAAAGAGGGAGAAAAGAGTGGAGAAGTTTTCCATCCTGCCAGGATTTCTGCGAATCTGAGCTGGGCAAATCATCCATGGATGAAATCAGAAGAGGTCTCTGCCCCACCAACCACGGGTGGGATGTCCTCCCACGTGCTGCTGAGCATTGTGGAGCTGGCAGCATCCTGTGCTGGCACTGATGGAGGTTGGCAGTGTGAGCCCTTTTGTGGCATGGCTTGGACAGCAGCATATCACTGTCCCCACCAGGATGTCCCATGGCTGCTCTCAGTGTTCAGCATCTGCTGAGCATCTCTGGGGTATTGCTGAATTGCTATGCCCAGAAGAGTAAGGTCAGCCAAGGGGGGGGCAGGTCCCTGGCTCTGCTCCTTGGTCTGTTTTTGTAGCCAAGCACATGGGATGGTGCCACCTGCTTACATGGGAACTGCAGTGCTTACACCAAATGCAGCCCTTGCACTCTCATGTGGGTTTGGGATTGAGGTGTCCAAAGCATTTGTGCCTCTGGGATTTGAGGGATAGGTGCAAAATGACTGGTTTAAGGAGCTCACAAGGTTTCTGCATCAGCCAGCAAGGGAATCAATGCAGGCACAGCTCCTGTTGCCAAGTGTCATAGCCCTGTGAAAGGCCAGGACCTGCTGGAGCGAGGGATAACACATCTGCTGGGGAAAGAAGGGAAAGGAAAGGGAGAAAATATTTTAAACATTGAAAGTGAAATGTAAACTCCATTTAATGGCTGCATGGAGGCCACATGTGAGGCTGTCAGCTGTCCAGGGGGGGTCTGGGAGGGTGGCAAGAGGGGCCCGAGCTACTACATCCCTCAAAGGGGCTCAACCTTCTTCATGTACCTCGAGGGCTGGGCTGGCACATCCCACCCTGTCTGAATCATCCAGGTCCAGCATAGCCAAGGGGAGGTGAGGAAGGAGGAGCCTCTGGGTCCCACAGGCTCTTCCCCATCCCACTGTACCCCTCTCCCCTCCCAGGGGCACGCTCACCCTCAGGAGGACTCACTGCCGAGTACTGGCTGTCGCTCAACATCCCCTGCAAAGCAGGAGAGGGCAAAACAACCACTTCCATGGCTGACAGACAGCAAGGATGGAGCAGGGCAATGAGAACACGTGGGGCCTCCATGTGTTTGCACTTGCATCACCCTGGTCGCTCCCCATCTCAAATCCATGTCACCTGCTGGTGGCATCTTTGCTTTCGACTCTATTTATACCATCAATTCAATTAAAAACTTATTTAGCAGTGACCACAGCTATTGTGTCATATTTATTTATAGCCTTTCACACTTGCTTCTGTTCACTCTGTCGGTTATTTCAGTCACATTTCTTGTCCCTTACATAAAGGTCTGGGAACAGCTGTGCTGGAGCACATCAAAGGCCTGGGGAGCCCCACGTCGCCTCTCAAATACGAGCCAGCGACAGGAACTGGGAAAGGAGGAATGAAGTAAGTGTGCAGGGATGCTCCTGGCAGTGAAAGGGTGAGGCACACCTCTGGGTCAGCCCCCTGCAGCCCCCCGGGACCTCCCTGAACCGCTCTAATCTCTTTTGCAATGCGGTTATACTTCTGACCTCCCCACTGCCCCACCACCAATGTCACATTTCATGGTGCCCCTGGTGAAAGGGGACTGTGACCACGGCATGCATTCCCCTGAGGCCAGGGGGGACCAGCTGGTGGTGGCAGGGATCCCCTGTGAGCAAGAGGGATAATAATAGTTATAGAGAGTATGTTGATTTCCTAGAAATGCCTTAGAATCAGGGGTTTCTGTATTTGCACGGCTCAAGGGAGCAGGCGGGAGCATGGTGGCCTCCCAGCCTCTGCCCTTTGTGGGGGGATGATGTGGGATAGCCAAAAGCATTGGGAGGTCCACTGCCCCAGAGGCCTGAACTGAGGCTGTGGATGAGCTCCCACATGAGCGATGGGATGCAGAGATGGTCCTGGCTCCTGCCCAGCAGTGGGTGCTTTGCTCAGAGCCCTAAGGCAAGGGGATTGTGGGGTGGGGAGAGCAGCTGTGCCTGCAGGAGGGTAATGGGGCTCCTGGGGTGGACCTGGGTGTGTGAAGAATCACCATTAAAGCAAGTGTCCATGGAAATCCTGACTTCTGGACACAGTTGTTTCAGACAACGACAGAGACCATCAAAAGGAGGGGAGACAGGCAGAAAGGAAAGCATAATTGGATGTTTTGGTAATCCTTTTCTGAAGGAGGCTCAATGGCTCGTCAGAGCGGAACGGGGTAAAGGCTCATCCTCCCGGAGCAGCTCTGTGGGAGGGCTGGGAAAGCCCCTGCCCCATCGAAGGGGGCAGGCACCAGCGTCCCCTCTGGCATGGCCAGCAGTGCCAGCCCGGGCATCCCATCTCCTGTCCCCTCCCTGCCAAAGGGCAGCTGGTCCGGGTGGGTGAGGAATGGGCGCAGCAGCTCCTGGGCTGCAAAGGAGATGGTGGGGCTGTCCCATGGCCGCTGCAGCTGCTGCCCGTGGGACACCATCACCAGGGTTGTCCCCTTTAGACAAATTTCAAGCCTTGCACTTGACCTATTGGGTCATGGCCAGGCTGAGCTGTCCCCACACCTCCCTTGGGTGCCACGTGCCCCCACCTCAACCCAGAACCTTGTCCGTGCTCAGAGTGATGTGGCCGATGGAGTCTGAACCCTTTGCTGCAGGACTGAAACCTCATTTTTCTTTGCTTTACCAGCCTGGCCAGGTGTTATCCTGAGGGAGAAGGGCCTGAAGAGGGCAAGTGGGGACAGCACAGGGGGCAAGGCACTGCTGGCTGCTGGCTGGGCTTGGAGGGGAGGCAGGACGGTGGCAGAGGGAGGTTCTGGTGCTCTCCCGAGCTGCCTGGGGTGCTCCCCCCACCTCTCCATCAGGGTTTCAATCAATGTGGAGAAACCCGTGGCAAAGTCAGTCCCGCTCCCCCCACTCTCCCGTGAAACTGGATCTATTTCCTGGGATTACATGCAGCACCTTAAAGAAAATATTTACAGAATTTATATTCACATCCCGTTCGCCCTCTTCTCAGGGGGCTCTCCCGTGCCCTCCCTCCCTCCAGCTCGCACTTCATCTCCCCCGCTCCTCCTCCCGCTCGCCTTCCCCCCGTCCTGCCACAATACCCGCCTTTGTGAGAGGAACAATGTTTACTCTCCGTCGAGGATGGGGGGATTGGAAATGAAAAGGGCTGCCTCCCCCTCGCCCCGGCCCCGGGCTGCACTCGGTGGCGGGAGAAGGAGGAATTCCTGCAGGAATGCCGATGGCGACGGCCGGCGAGAAGACAGCCCAGACGAGGGGATAAATATTCATGTTGGAGGAGAGAGGGAGGAAAGAAAGAGAAAGAAGGGCCTGGGGACCGGTAAAATCCAGGGTCCATCATTTTTCTCTGTGGCTTAAGGGTGTATTGGAAATTCCCCGCTGGGTTTACAGGTCCGTGATGCAGAACGGGTGCAGCTCTCTCTCGGCCTAAAGCAGGAGATGAAAGGCATGTCTGGGTCGGGGAGGGCTGTACAGCAGCCCCAGGAGCGGAGAAGGGGATCTGGGGCTCGGAGGCGAGGGCTGTGGGAGCCAGCATGTGGCTGCAATTACGGGGATGCTTGCGAGGATGGTGCGCTCGAGCACTGGAAGTGCATCGCTCTCCCTCCCCGCCCTTCCCTGCCGCTGGCTGCCTTTCCCCGCCAGAAGCCAAGATTTCTCCTGCTGCTCCTTGCTGGGAAGCCATCCAGTTGGAAAAGGGGAGCGCCGGAGGGAGGGCTGCCCTGCAGCTGCGGGTGGGTGACGGGGAAGGGGAGCCCAACCCCGGCACCCCGACGAGTGGTGGCGAGTCTTAAACTTAGTTAGAAATGCAACCTTTTTCTTTTTCTCTCGAGGTGAAAACCTTGGAAGCTGGAGAAGCTTTTATTATGGGATGGCTTTGCCACCTTCAGTGCCCTCTGCCGTCCAGCAGCAGCAGCCCTCGCTTCCAGGGCTGGGCGGCAGCTGGAGTCAGGCACTGCTGCTCTTTCCCATTGCAGCTCTGGCCCTCCGCCAGCCTTCCTAAGCCTTTCCCCATGTGAAATGGGGGCTGGTCAGGGCCCACAGAGCTTGCCCTTGGGCCAAAGGCATTTCAGGGACCCCCAATGCCTGTGGGAGGCCTGGTGGGGCAGGAAGGACATGTGGGGTTGGCACTGATGCAACGATGGGCTTTGGAGCCAGCCCTAGCCAGGAGGCCAGGAGCCATCTCCAGAGGTGAATATGGAGCTTCACACAAGCCTCTTTGTGTTTCCTGAAAAACCCCGGTGTCTAAATATAGCAAGTACTTGGGCATTTTACTCTGGGAAGGGAAAACAGCTCCAGTGCCAAGAGAGATCCTCTTCTGTTTGCACAGTGTGAGGGCTGCATGTCCTCTGCCTGCACCCATCGAGGGGGGTCTGTGCTGACAGGGACTGGCTCACCCCGAGCTCTGTCTGTCCCTCGGGAAGCTCGTCCAGCAAGCCTGGGTGATGCCAGAAATCCTGCACCGTGCTTTGTGCATCGAGTCCAACTGATGCATGAGCACGCTGAAAGGCTGTGCTCTCTCTTCGAAGCAGCACAACTCTCTTCCCAGTTCGTTCCAAGAAAAGGAAAAAATATTTGCTGTTTAATTCAAGGCTGAGGCAGGAAATCATCATTCCCAAGGCCCCCTCTCCTCACTGATCGGGACAGTCTGGTTGGGTACCACATCCTCTTACCCCAGCAAGAGAGAAGCCTTAGGAAGAGGCGTTCATTGGGATATTCCATTCACTTAAATACTCTCTACAGTCTCCAAAGAGGAGACTTGGGTATGAGGACCTGTACCCTGGTCCGTCTGTGTCACAGACAAGAGCCCTAGCAGCTCTCTGAGCACTGTTTATTTTCTGCTGGACAAGTGGGAGGCTGCAGTTATCCATCTTCTCCCTGATTCTCAGCCTGATAGGTGTAATGGGAACACTCAATCCACCCAAAAATGTTTTCTTCACCTCATTTCCAGATGCTGTGCTAGAGGAAAAGCAGACTGTGCTGTTTATTGTTTATTGGATTTAACCATGCTGTCCAGGCAATCCAGGCCCTCACCCATCCTTAGGCTGCTGGGAGCAGCCAGGCACCACCACAGGAATCCACCCTGCTGCAGCTTGTGCTCATCCTCTCTGCACCCCCTGCCTGGCTGTGGCTCTGCTGTGGAGGGGATGGCAGGTCCCTCTTGGCTCATCACTCCCTGTCACCACCAAGGCCTGTGGGTGGTCTTAGCAACCCACCTTTGCCCCGGCCTTTGCTCCCCAAATCAAGGAAAACAAATGTGTGGCAGCGCAGGGGCTCCGTGCTCACAGGGCTCTCCACCTCACTGCCTTCCCAGCTGCTCTTCCCTTGTGCTCTCCTTCAAAGCAGGGCGCTGGAGATCCAGGCATCTCCGTGCCATCACGCCTGGCACCTGGGCACACCCCTTGGGCTGGGCTGGGAGATGGGAGACTGCAGAGAACAGGGCTCTGCTCCGAGCCAAAACACTTCCCGAGCTCTTGGAGTGCCTGTACCATTCCCAGGCTGTGCAGGACTCGGAGGCGAGCACACGGCTCCGGAGCAGGGGCTGGGAGGCTTTGCCTCCCTCTATAAACTGTTTTCCTGTCATTCCCCAGCGGAGCAGAGCTGCAGCTACCGACGGCTCAGCAGCGCAGCGGGGCCGTGGCGATAACGGCGAGGCGGGACGGAGACACCCCGGGGAAATGCCGTGTCTGACTGGGAGTGAGCATCGTCCTGGCGGGGTGGGAGGCCGAGGTCTCCCTGCTGCTCCAGGAGCGGTGCTCGGCTCACGCAGATCCCCCAGCACCAGCTCCTGCTTTCCCTGGGCTGCCAGGCTGGAGGCGCGTGAGGCTCTGCAAATGTCACCTGCCACAGAAGGGCCACCATGGTCACCCCCAAGAGCTGCAGGGATCAGGTTTTGCATCTGATTGCTTGCACAGGGAAAAGGTGTCCCAGAATGTGTGTAGAACAGTTGGGCTCCTCTCCCTGGGTCTACTGAAGGAGGCTTTAATGGAGAGCAGGAGTGAGTTAAAGGGTGGAAAGAGGCCCTGGATTTCTCTGGGAACGCAGAGAGGATTAAAAGCTCTGGTCCCTATATTGCTTTTTCTATTGCCTTTCTCTTTTTTTTTTTTATTTTTTTATTTTTTCCTTACGGTATTATTTGATGGTTAGAGGAAAAAATCTGGAAACATAACTGCATAAATTGCTGTTATTTCCGGCTATCCCTGCAGAGCCTGGCTCTCTCTTCTCCAGATGGACTGGCTTAGAGAGCCTCCAGCTCCAGAAAGGCTCCCAGGGGCCCAAAGCTGCCCTCTTTTCATTTGCCATCTTGAGTTTTGCTCCCACCACCCGTGCTGGCTGTGGGAAGCAATCCTGCTCCCTGAGCCAGGTAACAGAGGCAGCTGGGCTCCATGGGCCCCTGGGCCTGGCTGGGAGCACTGGGAAACGCTGCTGACAGTGCTTGGGTGTGCGTCCCTGCCCCCCTTTGGGAAGACCAAACCTCCTCAAGGTCTGCTTTCCCCTCACCATGGGTGTGCAGGGGTGTTTGGGCCAGTTTATCCTTCCCCAGGGACAGTATTCCTCCTTGAGGATGTGAGGCAGAGGCTGGTCTCTCCTAAGCAAGAAGCAATAGCACAAGAGGAAATGACCTCAGCCTGTGCCAGGGGAGGTTTAGACTGGAGACTGGGAAAAATTTCTTCATGTAAAAGGTTGTCCAGCCTTAGCACAGGCCGCCCCAGGCCAGTGGTGGAGTCACCATCCCTGGAGGGATTTAAAAGCTATGCAGACGTGGCACTTGGGGACATGGTTTAGTGGTGGCCTTGGCAGTGCTGGGTGAATGGTGTCTGTCTCATGTCTATGTCACACTTGGTGATCTTGCAGGTTTTTCCAACAGGAACCATTCTGTGTCTCCATGACGCTCTGGGGACCAGCAGGCAGGGCAGGCACAGGGTCAGGGCAGCAGGATGGGAGAGGAAGGGTCCTGTGGCAGTGACCTGGGGATCAGTGTCCAGCAGGAAGGAAGAGACCTGCCGGTGTCAAGTCATTCCCAGTAATCCCACAGCTCCTTGCCTGACTGCAATGCAGCCCTAGCCCCAAGGTGACCTG
Source organism: Cnemophilus loriae (assembly GCA_013397755.1). Taxonomy (NCBI): domain Eukaryota; kingdom Metazoa; phylum Chordata; class Aves; order Passeriformes; family Corvidae; genus Cnemophilus; species Cnemophilus loriae. Next base: position 1,170,928 of record VZTF01003064.1, read on the forward strand.
TCCCTCACCGTAGAGAGCTGCTCCACCGCCCTGCTCTGCTGGCTCCTGCCCCATGGCCAGCAGAGCATGCAAAAATTCCTCAGGTGCAGGAGCCACTACGTGTTCAGCCTCATATGTGCAGAAAAATATGTATATGTTCCATATGCACGAGAAAGAGGCCTTGAAAACTGGGAGGATGCAATGATCAATAAATTATAGCTTGGATAATATTTTCCACCATCACCAAATAAATCAGATCTTATTTTTCCCCTATGTCCACAGATTTAATGGCAGCAACAGTGCCCTTGGTGGTTGTAAAACTCCATCCTCCTCCTGAAGGGCCTCCCAAACAATTTGTCATTTGGCCTTTGCTTGTTTGCTTTAAAATTAGCTGGTCCAGACATTTAACAGCCCAGGAGCTAAGAAATCCATCAACATATCCCAGCTTCCAACTATCTCTGTGTGCACTCCGAGGCTGCATCACAGCATGGTGGGGGAAGGAGGGATGGGGAGGGAGCAAGCTGTGGAGTCAAGGATCATGGGGGATATTTTTCATCTGAGCTTTAAGATCACCTTTCCTATTTCCATTTCTTTCTTTCTTCCCATCTTTTCTTTCCCCCCTACGGTCACATCACCTCTCCAGCTGCCATGAGCAATACTCTCCTTCCAGCCGAAGTGAGCAAGTCAGGAGCTGACCCTTTCTCATAGGTGTAAACACTGCCTTGTTAAAAGGGGATAATTACCGGGGTCTAGTTAACCCTGGTGTAAAATCAAAGTGAATAGAGCCCTGCTGAGACTTCCAGCCATGTGGACCATGACGCCTGGGCTCTGGAGTAAACAGCCAAGGCTGCACTGCTTGTCAGCTCAGTGCATTCAGTGGAAAGTTAACTTCTTCCTGAAAGAGAAACGCTGTCTTTTGGGCTGATTTATACCCCCCAGACACAGGACCAGCTGAGGGGTGAGTCCTTTACCCATTGGAGAGCCTTGCCAGGAGTTTCCTGGATGCCCTGTTGGGAACAAGCAGGGGTTGAGCTCTGTGTCATGGGACAGACACTAACAACTGCTGGGACTTGATGAGTATTTTCAGCCTCGGTGCCCCTGCACTCTGTGACAGTCCCTGGGGTCCCAGGAGAGGCAAACCCAGGGCTGCACACAGCAGCTGGGAGGGTGCCATTCTCCCTGTTTCTTGGAGGAGCTTGTGAATCACCGTCAGAGAGAGGTTCCTATGCAGCTGGAGGCCTCCCGTGGAAGCTGAAGGGCTGATGTGGCATTTGTGGCACCTGCTGTCTCAGTGCTGCCCTGACCTGCATCCCTGCAGTGCCCCACTTCCCTGGATCATGGGTGGAGGATGGCAGCACAGAAGCTCCAAAAGTTTTCTCAGGTGGCAGGAAGGTGTGCACAAGAGGCTGGAGGCCAGCCCTTTTCCATGTATCCTTCCCAGCAGAGCCCACTCTTGCATCCACAAATGGAGGAGCTGCTGCCCAGGCATGCTCAGCTGGGCGGGGAACAGGGGCAGTGTCCCCAGGTGGGATGCCCTGGACAAAGCACGGAGCAGCCAGTCCTGCCTCCCCCATCCCAGAACACCTGAGGCCATTCCCAGGCCAGCAGGCAGGAGCAGGCACCCATCAGGCTCCTCCAGCCATATTGAGAGTGAAGCCAACTCCCTCATGTTATTTTTTCCTATTTGACCAGTGGGGCCAGTCATAGACAGCTCCAGTAATTCAACCTGAAAAGCCAAGAATCCTATTTCTGCCTCTCTGCTCACTCTCCAAGCTCTGCCCATGGCCTCAGAGCGAGATAAACCATCTGTGGGTGAGTCTGGGCTGTGAGCAAGGCCCACGGGCTTGGGGCTGGCTGCAGAGAGAGGGGCTCTGCAGGCACCAAGCTGAAGGCATTTTGATTGCTTCCAGGATTACTACCCAGCATGTTTATTCCTCCAGTGAGGAGGACTTCATAACTCAGGGACTCCTGACAATGTATATATATTGAAATCTTATAAGAGTAATGACCATATCCAATGATATTTTGTTCTCATCTTGCCAATATAAACAACTCGCTGGACTTACCGAATTGCATTGGGTCATCCTGAATAATTAGGCTCGCATGTTCCATTTATTACCTTGAAAATCCTTTCTCATTGTATTATATATATATATATAGATGTATCTAAATGTAATATGTTCAAATGAAAACCAGATACAGCTGCGAAGGAATTTGAAATATGAGGCTGAGAGTACAAGAAGCGGCAAAAAGGTCCTCTGCTAATAGGAAAAGCCAAGTCGTCCGGGGCTGCGGAAATCAGGGAAGGTCAGGTGTGAGCCGTGCACGGGGCTGGGCTCCGGCTGCACCTCTGCAGACAGTCTCATGTTTAAGGAATTCCAGTAAGTAACTGGTGAGGCTGCCTATACTGGCAGGATGTGGGGAGGAGCAGGATGGGATCCTGGTGTCTGGATCTGCTTTGATGTCCCCGTCAATGCTGAGGTCTCTCTGCATGGCTGCAGACCGTCGGTGGGGTCAGACAGTGTGACTCCAGAGAGCATCTCCAGACCTTTTCAAAACGCTTTGTTCAGGATCCAGAAAGTCTTCCACAACATTAGCAGGCCAGAAACTGTCAGCACCTTGAAAAAATGAATCCACAGCAGGGTGAGGCAGGAGTCTCGGCTGCCCCCGGGATGGGGGTGAGGGGCGAGTCTGGAATGAGCCCAGACAGCCTTGCCAGCAGAAAATATAAAAGCCTTCCTTGGAGCCATGATGGATTCCTGGTGGGGTTTTGGAGAAAAACAGTGGCCCCTGTATTTCACTGATAATGCCCCTGTACGGCATGAACAAGGCAGAGAATTAACCCTCAGGATCTGGAGCCGTACACAAACTTTGCCAACACTCCCTCTCCCCCTCCCTGAAATGTGGCAGGGAGGTGAGCATCTCCGCAGTGACTCCCAGCCCCAGACTGCTGGGATGCAGTTCACCATTGCTTGTCTGCTCAGGACAGGCAAAATGACATGGTCCTGCAGTACAAAACACACCTTTCACAGCTTTGCTTTCGCTGTTCTTCCTTTTTTAAAGAACATTCCTTGGCAAAATTAAGAGGAAATGGATCTCACAGATGCAAGTAACTTTCATGGTGCATACCAAGACAAACTTGGGCCTGGGAAACCCTCTCTGGACACTCCACACCTTGCCTTGGCTTGCTGATGCCTGCAGGGCTCATGGCTGTTGGCCTTCAATGGCAGATTCGTGGCTGTTTTGGTTTGTTTTCTCAGTACGGACAAGGAGGAGGAATTGGGGGGTGGAGCAAACAAATCCCGTCCCTGGAAGTGTTCAAGTTCAGGTCCAATGGGGTTTGAGCAACTTGTTCTAATGGAAGGTGTCTCTGCCCATGGCAGGGGGGTTGGAATAGATGGTCTTTAAGGTCCCTCCCAACTCAAACCCTTTTGTGATGCTGTGAAATACAACTTGTGTCAGCCCTTGTGCCTTTGCCATCTTCCTCTGGGAATACTGCCATAGAAATCCCCAAAATGGGGGCGAGGCAGGAAAATCTGACCCATGTTGTGCTTGGTTAAAACTCTTCTTTCAGATCAAGAGCAAGGTGAGAGCCACAGTGCCTGTGCCATGGGGAAGGTGTCCTGCAGCCAGAGGTCACCCAAGCCAGCTGAGGCCAGGCAGGGCCAGCACTTGGCCACAGCAAGGATCCTGGTGGGACAGAGCTGGCAGCAGGATGGCAGGAGCACCCAGCAAGGATATTTCAGGTCGGCAGGGAGGTGCAGGAGGATCAGCGTGTGGGAAGCTGGAGCAGCCCTGCCGGCTCTCCCCATGGTTCTGGCCAGCGCTGCCGAGTGCTTCACTTGCATGAGCACCGAGAGTAAAAACAAAATGACATTCATTAGATGTTTTAAGGAGTGTTCAGGCATGTAATCCTCCTGGAATGAGGCAGCCATAACAAGTTACTGTAGTTATTGATGGTCATGTCAGTTAGCCTTTTCCAAGGATTAATCACCATCCTGCTCCTGCCCTACAGGATGTTTTTATCTCCGTTTTCTCCCAGTGTTGCAGCATGCAAAGCTGACTGGGCTGACCAGTGTGGCTTCCGAATCGGGGGCGGGGGAAGTAAACTCACAATTAGATCCTAGATATTTTACAGTTTGGAAGAGCACAGCATTTAGAGGCATTGCTGGGGCAGAGCTGCAGCACGTCCAGGTTTCACCATGGAGAGTCTGAATTTAAAAGTCCCTGTCACTGGAGTCTGGTGTGCAAAATGATAACCCCAAAGCAGTTTGCAGCCTTCAAGAAAGACACTTCCCCAAGAGGGGGAAGCTTTGACTACCACTGCTGTTAGAGGTTTATCTAAGGCATCTCCAGAGAGAATGGTGCACAGCCGAGGCAGAATTCCTCATATCCAAGAGGACAGCAAACAAGGTTGTACCATTAACTAGAACACCCGAAAATAATTATTTGTTTGCTTTGTCCTGAATAAAAGGGAGATCTGGGTGTGTGACTGGACTATTGCTGAGCTCAGCATGGGAAGAGCACAGCATGAGTGTGACCCAAGCAGCAAGTGACAGAACTTTCTCAAAACTGAGGCTGCCTTGAAGAGTCATTGATTTTGGGCAGTCTCAGACACTGAGGCCCACATGTACTAAGGGGGTAATATCCCAGCCACGAGTCCAGCGGTGGCATACAACAGCTGAGGACCTGAGGACAGACAGTGCTATCCCAAAATCCACCCAGGCCAGAGAACGGAAGCAGAGCAGAGGGAAATGTTGATCTGCTCATATGCAGGGGGAAGATCCTGCCGTGCTTGGCTTGAAGGGTGCAAACAAGTCCAGGATCTTCAGCTGCTCTTTGGAGCATCCCCAGGGAGCTTGGCCCTGGCCCAGAAAGAGCTCTGTGGCTGTGGCCAGAGGCAGGGTCCCATGGTGGAGGTGTACAGTACTCACAGAGCCAGCCTGTGTGTGTCCCTGGATGCTTTCTTGCAAAACCTGGCAGATCTCAGTGTGCAGCTGACTTGTTAATTGGGAACGAGTGACTCCAGGAGGTCCTGACCTCCAGTGTTTGGTCAGACCCCGCTGCCTGCGAATGCTGTGGAGCGGTGACTGCTCAGGGAGGAGGGGCTGCCTCTTATCTACCCACTGGCCAGTGCATCCAGCACCAGGATTTGTGTTCCTTGGCAGTGCCAGCATCGCCAAACCTTCAGCTGGAGCTGGATTTGGCCCCTTGCCCCAGGCATTTGCATTGGCAGTCGTTAGCTCACCCCTCCTGCAATATGGGATGGTCCTAGAGCTCATTTTCACTGCAACCCCAATGCTGACAGTCTGGAGTCTGAAAAAGGCTTTCAGGAGAGCCAAAATCCTCCAAATATCTCAACTGCCCAGCTGCTGTTCTGTTGGGAGCAGAGATTTGCCTCTGACCTCTCTTGCATCTATGCACATCACTTTCCTGGTGCCTGCAGGCACACCGAGGTGTTTCTTGCCTTCCTGATGCTCAGATCCCTGCCTGCTTGGAGCAGCAGCAGATGGATACAGGGTGTCACTGTCCCTCTCTGGTCCCTGCTCATGTCCCATCAGTGGCTCGGTGACTTTGAGACCCAAGTATTCCTTGAAATAACTGTCCCAACAGCAAGGAACAGCGAGAGACAATCATCAGCTCCACCAGGAAAACTGCCCACTCGCTACAGCAGCTCCCACGGCATGTGTTAGAACCAAGCACGCCGGCAAGGCTGGAAAAATGCGGCAGAGCAGAGGAATTAGCATTAATCAAGCCTAATCCCCCAAGGGAATCGCCCCTATTCGTGGCACAGGGTGTGCTGCATCCCAGACAGGCTGGCGGGTCCTGGGCAGCCCCTGGCCGAGGGGACCCTGGTGACTTCCCAGTGTTGCCCTCGAGAGCAGTGACCTCTGACGTGCGCTCTTCTTTGTCCCTCCTCCTCGGCGCCGTTGACAGACCTGCCCCCTGCCTGCTTTCCAGAGGTTTCCCAGGAGCTGATTAACCTCCCTGCCGAACGCAGGACGAGTCAAACCGGGTTTGATTGGGCGTGTGTGGGGCTGCTTCGTTAGCCAGCCCACCGGGAGCGCACCGGGACGGAGGAGCCCCGGCTCTGGGAGTGCGATGTCCGGCACGGACAACCCTTCCACAAGCGCATCCCAGGAAGAGAAACCATCTGGGGAGAGGTGACCTGGACGCATGGGAGGTGCAAGAGCTTCAGCATGCTCTGCTCAGCTCATTCGTGCTCAGCTGAAATGGGGAAGGTCTCCTGCTCCATGCCTGGAGGCACGAGGTGTTTCACAGCCCTCTGGGCCATGGGAGCTGCCAGAAGCAGAAGAGCTGTGGGGACAGCTTTGCTCTGACCCTCTTGGGTTTTCCCAGCTGTGCCTTGCGTGCTGCTTAGGAAGCAGTGGGAGAGCCAAGCCCCTGTTCTCCCAAGCCAAGATCTACCTCATCCACTCCAGCTTTTCTGTCCATCCCAAAAAACTGATGCTTGTTACTGCTGCAATGGGGTAAATTAAACTTTTTGTCAGCATCATTTCCTCTGGTTCAGCTAGGTGGGAAACTCTGCATTTTACAGCACCTTGGCTTCCCATTCAAAAGGGAAAAGAAAAAAAAAAAGAGAGAGAGAGAGAAAGGGAAAATACCCTTTAAATAGAACTTTCCATGCTGGAAGTACCTCTGGAAACACAGTGGAGGGGGAGCCATCAGCATGAATGATAGGTGCAGGCACAGCGGGGTGCAAGGGATGTGGAACAGGACACAGCTTGTGGATTCATGGCTCATCCTCCATTTTCTTTGTGGCATGACCATGATCTCCTTCTCCACCCATCAGCTCAGCTCTCCCTGCCATGCTCTGCCCTCAGCTTGCAAGACCAAATCCAGAGTTCTTGCTCTGCTCAGAGCCCCCCCAGGAGCCTGGGAGCCCTGCTGATTCCTCGCCATGTCGAGGGTATGTGCCACCTTAGTGCCCTCTGGACACAAGTTGCTCCATTATTGCCCCTAAAGCAATGGGAGACACTTGCCATGCCCCAGCAGAGCCCCTTTCTCCAGGGAGCTCCAAGTGCCTCCTCCCCTGCTTCTAATTCTGCCCAGCTTCTGGCTGCCCCCCACCCCAGGTTAACCTCTCAATCTACTTCGCTCTTTCCCCAGGTTCGTTTAACAGGAGAACTCCCAGGATTATTTTTGTGGCCAGAGCAGCTGGTGGGAATGTGGGCTGCTTACAGCAGAAAAAGACAAACAAGATGCTTGGCTCCTTTTTCCAGCTCCCTGGCCCCTGATAAAAGCTGTGATCACCAGAGGAGACCACCAACCCAGCCTTTAAAGTCCACCTGGGAATACACATTCAGCTGACAATGCTGTGGATGGAGAGTGCCCTTCACCTGCTCGAGCTGGGAGCTGTGCAGAGCAGAAAGAGCCATGTGTGCTTGAGCACACCCTGGGCAAAGCCAGACCACGTCACCAGTGTCCCAGCAGCCAGACAACTTTGCTCCAGTGAGCCCTGATCAGCAGCTTTTGGCTATGTGGAAGAAAACCCTGGCTAGCCATGGTGGGAGATTGGAGTTCAGAGCTTTGTTACAGTGCCAAGCTGCAGGTTGGGCATGTCCTCAGCTGAATGCAGCCATCTGGGCGAAGAGCACAACCAGATCTCTGATAGAGGACAGGACCCGTCGGGGACAGGACTGGGGAAGGATCTCTCTGAGACAGGAGGATGCCTGAGGACATGGATGCGTGGTGCACTGCAAAGCTCAGAGCTGGGCAGGTTTTGCCTTGCTCCAAATGGCAATACAGGCCAAGTAGCAGCAAATGCAGCTCCACAGACCTTCCTGCTGCATTGTCCAAGCAATTTACTATTATTTGATACTCTTTTTTTCCATTTTTTCCCCTTCTGCCTGTTAAGGAAACTTTCCTGTGTCTTGCACACCAGGCTACCTGCACTCAAAGTATTCCTCAACATGTTATCCCCAGGGATCATTATTTAATACTGTAACGATTTATCTGTCTTGCTTAGCTGTGCCTGGTCAGATGCCATGGGTGCTGTTTCCCTGCTGGGATGGAACGAGTGTGACCCAGGCTGGAAGGAAGGCTGGGACAAGCCACTGAGACATCCCGGTGCCTTGAAAAGTGGAAGACCTTAGGGGCTGAGGATCTAGAGAAAAAGTTACACCATTTGCCTTGTTTTATTCCTAAAAGACCTAAACGTTCTGGAGACATGCTGGCTGCAGCCCTGCTGCTGGCCTTGCCCTCGTGCAGACTGAGACTTTAAATGTGTCACCAAGTGCAAAGGTGGACACCAGTCGGCCCTGCCTGTGCCAGAGGGTTTGGTGACTCCCTGCTCTCCTGGAGCCCCATGGGCCAAGCCTGAACATTTGGTTTCCATCGTGCTCTGCACAGGTGAGGGTCGAAGGCTCAGACACCGGCAGAGGACGAGGGCAGCAGCGGTCGGAGCTCAGCTGCGTGGAGCTCGAGGCCTCCGTCTGAGCTCATCTCCACGGAAAACATTTGGGGAGGACACGTCCAGTTCAGATTTGTCATGTGGAGCAGCTTGGCAGGTCCAACCCCCCTGGGGCCCTTTGCAAGTATTAACCAGTGGATTAAACCAGCCCAGCCGCCGTTCTCGCTGCTGGGATGAGGATTTCTCAGCCCAACGCCGCCGAGATGAGCGGAAAAAGTGCGGCCTGTCCCTTTAAGTCCGAAATGATGAGTGTATTTCTGGAGGCTCTGGAAAAGAAGTCAAGGCTATTGGCTTCTGCGTCACCAGCACCGGCCATTGATTCCCTGGAAATGTTTCATATTTGGCCAAACTGGCTGTTGACGGAATAGTTTCTGATTTAACACTCTCGGCTGCAGTTGGGAGCCAGCTGGGTCTTGTTAGCTCCGGAGAGACCGTCCTTCCCCTCGCCTGCTGCAGAAATACTTCCAGCATAGCCCCCTCCTCCTTATTCCCAAATTGACACTTAAGCCACTCTAACGAGATCTGCACAGGAATCCTGGTTATTTCAGCCTTCAGCCAACTTCTATCATTATTATTATTTTACCTTTTGCTTTAATGCAGAAAAATATGTGCGATGAGCAGCCCCAAGCTGGTCTCTCCCCCCACCTCCAGCCCTCTGTGGAGCAGATGTGGGTGTCCTTGGGAGCTCCCAGCCTTGCACCAACACCTTCCCTGCCTACTCCTGTCAGACCCCACAGTGTGCAGGGGGTCCTTGTCGCTTCTCCTTCCTGCTCATCCTCCCACCCTGTCTTTCCCAGCTTCTCATCCTCTCTGTTCTCCTTGCTCCCTCTCTAGTCTGTGTGTTCAAAACAGCACAAAAGCCCTTACAGCTCCCCGGGCTGTGACCCAAACAGTAAAGAATGTTTATGTGCTGGTCGTCTTCCATTTCTGTGTATTAATATTGCACACACAGGCTCACGCACTCACACACGGCGTTCCTGGTGCCTCCGCGGGCTGCTGGCCAAGGGAGCCCAGCCAAAGTAAAGGCATCTGGGCCCTTCTGGAGAAGGCAGGAAAAGAAGAAAGAAAAATACAAAAGCAAAAAGGATTTGGAGACAAGCAGCTCCTCCAGCCTGTGCCCCTGCACCCGCTGTTGATGGGGCCAGGGAGTCCTGCATAGGCGGGGGTTTGCCAGGCTGTGCCTGTCCCAGCAATGCCCCCAACGTCCCTTGTCACCCACCCAGCATTCCCCATGGGACTGGGGCAGGTGATGGAAGCTTGGTGTGAGCCACAGGCTCATGCAGAGAGGGGGTGGATAGGCAGAAACTGGGGGTCTGGCTTTGGACAGGGCTGCTTGCCAGAAAGGTGCAGCAAGCCGCTGGAGCCCACCTCGCCACACAGCACCCAGCCATGGGGACAGCAGTCAGTCACCACTGAGATGCTGAATCCCCAAAACAATGCTGGCATGTCAGGGTTGGCAGCCCGTTTAACAGCTCTGAAATTGGCCCTGGGGAATGGATGAGGTTCTGTCCTCTCATTGACTGAGGCCACACAAGAGCCTGAACACCACTGGCCTATGGGCTCTCCAACAGGGCTGAGGGAAGAGCTGCTGTGAGGGGCTATGAATCCTGGATGGTCTGTGCATGCAGAGATGGCTGCATGTGTTTAGAGGCAGAATGGTCTTTACTGCTTCTAAATCACCTGGGGATGTTGCTAAAAAGGAAAAAAAAGGAGGCATAGTGGGTGGGCAAAGAGGGCCAGGAGTTTCTGCTGGCTCTTTCAGAAGCCCCCTGGGTGCTGGGGGTGCAATGCTGGGACAAGTGTACAGAGCCAGCAGCCAGCTAGGAAGGGTCAGGTCTTTGGCTGAGCTCATCCTGCTCCTCTCCACGGTCCTAAAAGCAAGGAGAGACACACATGGCATCACCAGCACCTGCAGGCTGTGATTTAGGGGTGGGGCAAGAGAAGCCTTGCTCATCCACATGGTGAAGATGCTGCCTTGTCCAAGACACACTGCCCAGGATGATCTCTGCTGTGCTGCTCTGGGCTCAAAGGCAGCTGGGCTTTCCTAGGCTGGTCCTTTGCACCTCTGCAGGACACACAGCCTGTCCATGACCCCTGTGAAGGGCAAAAGCTGCTTAGTGCCAGTGAAGCTACTGAGGCTGCTGCCAGATGCTGTGAAAGCTTCATGTGTTGCACAGTTTTTAACCCCAGCAATCTGATGGGCACTGAATTTCCTTCTCATCTTCCAGAAAAATGACCTCCCAGAGGTCTCAGCAGGGGTTAACTCTGTACAAGTAGTCACGCAATGGGAAGGGCTTGTTCCAAGCACCAAATAACTTGCAGAAGTAATGCATTTGTTCCTCATTAGGATAATTGCCCCATCGCTTTTCTCTGTGGCATTGGCCAACCTAACTCACAAACATCTGAAAACACCAGCTAAAGTATGACCAAATTTAGGAGCTGAGTTGAGTAATATATCGCCTTGATTTGCCCTAAAACATGAACTGGCTGGGAGTCCTCCCACATATTGCATTTCCAGGGAACATAAGGAACCCATTGTGTAATTAGTGGTTGTATTTTCAACACACTGCCTTGGCCACGCTCTGCCCTCCTCTCCTGAGCTACTGCACCTCTTGGGACCCCCAGCTCGTGGATGTGAGTGGGTAGCAGGGGGTACAGGATGTGTCTGCCACAGAAGTGTTGGGGATGGTTACGGCAAAGCAGGAGATAAGGGCTTGCCTGCTCCTGCATCCCTCTAGCCTCCAGTCTGGAGCTGGCCAGAGTGGGGATGTGTCTGGCCATAATCCGCCTGATGCCCAGGAGAAGACCTGGGGACAGGGTGAGGTTCTGAGTTGGAGGATCCAGCTCAGAACCATTGCTGCCTGCCTGCAGTTGTCAGCCATCCTCAGGATCTCCCCAGCCATGGGATGCCCTCACTGGGAGCTCGGCACAGCAGCAGAAATCCTGCCTCAAAGGCTGCAGGGAGGGAGTGAAGCTGACCCAGAGCTGGGCTGCGAGTCCTACCCTGTGCCCTCTTGCCTGCCCATACCCTGATCCCCAACCCTCATGAAGGCTGGCTGGAAGGACTCCCCATGGTCCCTCATGGGAGGTCTCATGGATCAATTTAGACCTGGACTGAGTCTGGCTGTCCCGCCCTCCCCACTTTGCCTGCAAAATGTGATGCCAAACCTTGCCTGCCTTAGCAGGGCACCGAGTGCCCCTTGCTTTGGCTCTCCACTCTCCCATCATATGGATGTTTCCTTCTCCCTTCCCAAGTTGCTTTGAGTAACCCAGGCCCCAAGTAGTGGTGACCCCAGAGGATCTGGCACTCGGATGAGCTGCGTGCCCGGTGTGACTCAGAAGAACATCCTCCAGGACATCAGCTTTCCCCATCTTGGTTTAAGCTCATGTCTGACAACCCTCCCTTCTCTTTTCCTTGTGAATCACCTCTTTACCATGCAAGAGACCATGTGGGAAGGCCACACCTGGGGCTGGAGTGGCTCAAGGCAGGGCCTCGGAGGGCAGTACCCTCTCTCTGCACCAGTGTGCCCAGCACAGCCAGCTTGCAGATGTGATCTCCTGTTTGAAAAGTGCCCAGATACCTCTTCCATGCTCATCTTTCCACATTTACTCACTTGCTCTGAATGCCACATGAGGCTTCATTCCCCCAAGGGTGTTGACATTTGAAGGTATTGGAGAAATCTTTTTGCGCTGTAAAATTAACTAATGGTTAAACGTGGAAGTTAATTCAGTCTCTCCATGTCCCATCCCTGCCAGTCCAGGAGCTGGCCAGAAAACAAGCAAGAGTGCTTCCCTCCTTCCTTGGCTGTTTGTTGTCAGACCCGTGTGTTCACCTCTCACACCTCATCTTGAAATGTTTTCCTCCCTTGTGACTTTTGGAAGCTCTTGGAAGGGTCAGGTGTCGCTGCCCCGGTTAAACAGGGTAGCGACAGTTCCCTGTGTCCTCCCACGGAAGAAGGGTTAACAGCAGAAACACTGGTCAAAGCAGGAAAACAAACTAAGAGAAGACTGTCTGTGTGCCAGGACATCCATTCAGAACAATTAGCTGGCCTGTGGGGAGCCCTGCTCTGCTAAAGGCATACATTTCCCTTCTACATGGATTTTCCACCTAATCTCCACATTCTACATGGACGTGCTGGGGGGAGGGCCCAGGATGAAGTGTTCATTCATTTCCCCTGCCCAGCTTTGTTTCCACACCTTCCACAGGCTGTCTCCTGGGCTGGGGATGCCTTTGTATCCACTCTCCCCTCCCCTCTCACCCTCCACCAAGCTCTGTCCCATGGCAATGGGGGGAATATACCTCTGACAAACACCACATTTCTGGCACGGCTGTCTGTGCACACGTATGGCTTCCTCATAGGAAGAAAAGCAAAAGAAAAAGGAGCAAGAGAGAAGAAGAGTCCCTTTCTTTCATAAAACCGTGGAAACGTCCTCATTCGTGGGAGCAGATGGCTTTCCAATTGACTCCGTGGCCGAGGCCTCCTTCATGTGCACAGCAGAGCCCCAGAGCCCGCCTTGAGCTGCTTTGCAAAGAGGAGAGAGAAAACCAAATCGCTGAGACAAGCACGTGACTGCAATGCAAAACACAACCCGCTCTGCAAAAGCCTCGCTGCAGATAAAATCAAGCACAAGAGTGGATGTGAACTCGAGAATCCAGACCAGCTCTTTTCCCCCTTGCACTCCCCAGGCTCCAGCTGAGCGCTGATTTTGTCCCACCGGTCTTTGTTTATTTTTTTGACGCTAGGGAGGTTCAAACTGAGACACGGCAAACCCAAAGGAAGCTTCTCTCAGCACACTTTTTCCTGAGTTGCCTCAGAGGTGCCAGCCTGGCTGGTCAGTGATGTCAGGGCAGGGTCAGTGCCCCTGCACAGGTGCAGATCTGTCACTGCCCCCCTGACCTTCCCTCCTCCTTCGAGCTGCGGCTCAGCTCGTGTCCCGTGGGGTGTTACGAGGTTGGTATTGACTCTCCAGCTCTTTCCTTCTGTCATCAGGTTGCAGTTCCATTTTCTCCTCCAGGGAGCCAACCCTGGGCGTTCCCTTCTCTCTGCTCTCCAGAAAGCACCTAAGCCTCTTGCTTTCAGTCCAAGTACACCCCTTTAAATCTCCCTCCTCGATCTGGGCACTTAACAAGTCTTAGCATTTCATTAGCAGATGCTAATAGCAATGGCACAGAGCCACATACTTTGAATTCAAATCCTCCTTGGCTTAGCATGCAGCACTCATCCCCCTGTCCACCTAGCAGCTAGGATCCAGACATCTGCTGCATCCCTCGTTGGGGCTCTTCGTGTCAAATGGGTGAGCAGCCAGCGTTTCCAGCTAATTGCAGTGCTGGAGAAGGGGGACACTGATCCTGTGCCACCAAGACCTGCGCTGAGGGAAGGGGAAATCACCAGGCCTCAAAATGCCTCCAAAAACCTTCCCTTCAGCTTCCAGCAGGGAAGTGGACATCACCAAGCAAGATGAACCAAGGAAAGAGCTCAGCTGGAAAACATCAATGACAGCATAGAAACTGGTCCAGAAGGATGTGTGGGCTGGTCCCATCGGTGTTTACTGAGCTGTTCCCACAGGCTCAAGGGGAAGGTGACAGCCTCTTTCCTCAGATGCTTTTCCTCTTCACTTCCAAGCCCAAAATGTTTCTGCCTGAGGAAACCTTTGTCTGGTTCGTTCCTCCTAGCAGTCATCCTCTTTTTCTCACAGCAGGGAAAGCACAAAATGGGCCCTGGGAAATCAAGGTGTGTTCAGTCCCTTGATTCCCTTTAGCTTCCAGTCTTCAGTCACTGGTTAATCAGAATCTCCTAACAATACTTTTCATGAATGTGATGGTGATACCTACAGATAGTCCCAGTGAGTCCCAGGGGAGGACCACAGTGCTGCCAGGGACTGTTCCTCATCCCAGCCTTGCCAGTGAGTTCCTTCTTTCCCACACAGAGCTGAGCAAACCAGTGCTCAGTGACCCTTCTTGCTTTTGTCCCAAAGTGAGATGTGGAACCTGAGACGAGTGCCCTGGATGACTAAAGCTGTTCCAGAAAGGACAAGGAAGAGCAGTGCTCAAGAACCAGGAGCAATCCCATCTGCCATGGAGGCAGCTGCCCCCCCTGGCACAGCATGGAGAGCTGGCTGCTCCCCCTGGTCCACAGAGGACCAAGCAGACGCCCTGAGCCCACGCTGCACATCTGGAAGTCGGATCCATTAAAACAAACCCTATTACATAACAACAGACATCTGGAGCCTGTTACCACTACAATTTTAGTAAAAATCGTTTTTGTGATATGGTCTCTCCTAAGAATGTGGCAGAGGGGCTCGGAGCCAAAGTCTTCCAAGAATGGCTGTAACCGCTTTTCATAAAGCATCTCCCACCTCCTGCTTGGGGCAGGGTTGTTCCCTCTCCGTGCACACACCGTGACTCCACACTGATGCTTGGAGGCACAGAGGAAGGTTGCAGGGTGAAGGCAGGTGCAGTGCTAGAGTTTCCTGGATGAATCTATAGAAAATAAACACAATTTGCTTTGGAGGTGCTTAGATACTCCAGGGATGGCTGAGTGGATGGATGAAGGGAAGGAAGGAGAGCCATGGTTTGAAGACAGCAGTGTCAGACCTGCTTTTCATAACAACCAGAATAAACAACCACTTACTGGAGTGAGAAGTGCTGAGCTCCTGCAGCCTCCACGTCTCTGTTTTGCTGACTTTCTCTTGGGTCTCTGCCCTTGCAAGCACAGACACTGCCCACTATCCTGGCTGTGCAGTCACCAGGCCATGTCTTTGTCTCCCTCATCTTCCATTAGCTCCTTATTGCCAGTCAGACTCACTGCCCTCCTCTGTCCAGGGACCTCCCCCAGGCCCCCTCTCTGCTTCTGGTGCCCAGCTCAGTTGGTCAGTTTGTGACCATCTCTCCTGTCCTTCCCCAAAGTCAGGACAATGATGGGATCAGGGCTGTATTTGCCAGCTGTATTTTCCACCTCTTTGCAGATTGCATCTCCGAGCACATCTCCTTCTTCTTCATCTGGTGCCTACAACAGGATAGTCTCTATCCACGGGCCCTCTGGACTTTGGCTTTCTTTAACTCCCCTGGTCAGACATTGTTTCTCCTGACGGCTCCACCCTGCCCATGAGCTCACCAGTGCTGAGCACCAGATCATGGCAAACCCAGCGAGTGCTCATCTGGGAGAAGCAGAGGAAATCTTGAGCTGGCGGTGGCTCAATTGGCAGCTGCCATGCTCCTGGAGCCAGCTCGGCAGCAGCACTATGGAAAGGACCTGGAAGGTCATTTGGGCACACGCATTTGGTGTTAAATATTGAAGTGTTGTTGCTAAGGAGACCTCAGTGCTACCAGCCAGGGCGAGGGGCTAATCCACATGCCACTGCCAAGATCCGGTCTGAGCATTCACCAGTTGTTCCTTCCGTAGCTTTTTAATGGTGCAATTCCTGGCTTTCCTGAAGCTCCTCGGCTGGTCCAGGCCATCCCAACTGCCCAGAGCTGGCCCTGCAGCCAAAGAGGTTTTGCCTGGTGCTGTCAGATCCCAGGCAGCAGCAAGGAGGGGTTTGGCTGCCCAGACAACATCAGGCTGCTTTGCAGTGCAGAGTTGGACCGGCACACAAGGAATAGAAACTCCCTTCCTTGCTGTTGAACTATCTGCAAGAAAGTGAGTTTTTTAAGAGAAGGGTGGACCTGGCTCGGGATGGATCCTGGTTCCTGGAGTCAGGACACACACATAAGACACGGTATTTCATTCCTGCATTGATATGCCAGTCCTGAGGACCCCCAGTGATCATGTAAAGGGTGTTGTGTGCTCCTCTCTCCAGAGCATGGCTGGAAAAGTCCTGGCACAAGGAGAAATGAGACATCTGACCCACCAAATGAATGCTCCCCACCCTCCTGAACTCCTCCCTGGGTCATTTCCCAAAGCAGAAGGGCAAGAAGAAAGAAAGTGGATCTCCTCTTTGGACTGGAAGGGTAAATTTCAGTCTGGATTTTAGGAACTGTGTTGGCACAGTGCAGTGGAAGCTCTGCTTTCTGTACAAGGCTGGAGCTCAACATTAACACCTTTCATGCCTCAGAGCAAGGCTGCACCATTTCCTTCCACATCAGGCTATAAAAGACACAAATTCAAACTCAAACTCTCAATTTTTCTGCCCTTTGTACCAGGCAGACCTCACTTTTCCAGAGATTATAACCTGGAGAGCATTTCATCTCATCTCCAGCTAATGCACCTTTGGGTGAAGTGCACCTCCTTGCCAGAGCAGAGGGTTGCTGGAGCTCTCGTGCAGAAAATGCTTTTCTTTTTCCTGAACCCTGTCCTTGCAAATGGAGGTGCTATTTTGGCTGATGTGCAGCCAGCCTGGAGAAGTTCAGGCCAAGTGTTTTGAGTCTGACAAAGTTAAAGGCAAATGAAATCAGAGCCTTGTAGCTAGAAGTGTCAGGCTACATCCATTACCAGTTCCACCTACAATAAAAACTGCTGGAAATTTGTAAGAATGCTTTTTTCTTTCCTTTTCTTTTTTTTTTTTTTCTAAAGGTTTTTTTCTCTTTTCTCTTGGAGACTCTCACCTACTCTGCAGTCTCTGGCTAAAATCAAAGCAATCCTACTTTAAACCTCGTTTCCCACATGTACCCTGTAAGCAGCCCAAATAGGCAATGCACAGCCTGCTTCTGACAAGCTGAGGGCAGGGACAGTGGGAGATGAGGCAAGGACATGGTTCCAGAGCACTGCTCCAGGCTGACGTGAAACTGGTGCCTGATTTTGGTTTCATCTTTGCAGCCGCCGTCTTGGGAGATGCTGTGCAGCTGCTTCAAGCCTGGAAAACAAAAGGTCTTTATTTTCCATCTTTTTATCATTATTGTTTTTATTTAATTTGCAGATTCAGACACTGGCTATTAATGGGAAATTCCTGCATGGAAGGAGCAGCAGATGAAGGCTGCTGAAAGACTGAGTGCAGTTAATCTGTTCATGCGTCTCAGATGGCCCCTCTGCATCGCTCTCTGTGCTGGAGCTGCCTTCTCTTCCTGGCTCTTTTTCCATTCCTCCCTTTACATTTGGAAGGCAGTGTGTGTTGCCTCTGATTTTCTACAATTTTATCAAAGAAAGATTGTGAATAAACAGAGCAATCTGGAGAAAAAGCAGACTCAGATTAAGCTTCAGTTTGCTTTTGCCTGGCCACTTCCCACCAGTGCTCTCCTCACCCACAGCCTGTGGATGTCATTTCTCCCACTGGAGAAGCAGTGAAGTTGATGGTCTGGTGCTTTTCTGTGCTTTTGGCAGATGGTTCACTCATGTCTCTGGGAGCAGCTCCTGGGACAGGGTGAGAGAAAAAGGGAGATTTCTGTAAGTACTAAGCTTGGGGTAAGGAGCAGAGGCTGATCCCAGATGTACTCCAAGAGCAATCAGCGATCATTAATTGCTCATGCCACCCAGGAGTGTCTCCAACTTCCCCAGGTACCTCCACCTTCCCATCTCAGATCCATCACCCAAGAGGCACCAAGGCATGGGAGGGGCAGGAGGAGCCCCCAAAACCCCCAGGCCCAGGGACAGCATTGTGTTCTCAAAGCCACATTTCCCCTGCTCGGCTTGGCTCCCTCTCAGGGAAACACTCCTGCACCTACTGCAGTGGGACCCTCTCACCCCCAGCTCGCTCTGGGGTGTTCCCATATCCTCTGCTGCTGATCAGACTGGGCTTTCCATTTGGGATTGCTGCAGGAGGTGCCATGGACAGAGGTTCCTGATCCATGGTGCATGGCCAGACTCCCCAGGAAGTCCCATACCCCCCATTTCTCCCAAGACAGCTCTGCCATGTCATGGGGATGCAGCACTTGGCCCTGGTGCAGGGAAGGTGCTGGCAGGCTGCCACAGCCCTGTCCAAAAACACAGACATTTGGCCTCAGAGTGCTGGAGCATGAGCAATCTCCCAAGAAGAGCAAAAAGTCAAGACACTGATTTGCAGATACTGTTATGAACCAAAGCCCAGAGCTCTGCTCATTGTAATAACTGACATAATCGAGGTCATTATTTATACACTATCTGCATGAACATTTGACACTGGGAAAATACTTGCAGTTCCTGAAAGACTGGCAAATTCTAGCACGAGTGTTTATTCACGCCAGAATCTAATCCAGAAACTCACTTTTCTTTCTCAGAGGATGTTTTATCTGATGAGAGCACGGACAGTGATGGGCAGGCAGAGCTCAGCCTTCACCCAGCTGAGCCACCCTGGGAGTGCCTGCCCACTCGAGGTGCCTGCATGGGTGGTGGGGAAGAAAGAGGATGCCTCTCAATTGTCCCAGTTGCCTCAAAGCTCCCTGATCCAGGGAAGTAGCCTCTAGAGAGCCCCGTTATTTTCCCTGTTTGTAGGATGAATCCATCCTCTGCAAGGAGAAGGAGAGGTGCTCCTGCAGGTCACAGCCAAAATCCCAGTGGGCAGCTGAATCCCTTCACCCCAGATGGATGCTGCCAGCAGTGATTTACTGCAGGGAAGATCCTCAAGGAAATAAATAAAGAGAAGGAGATGGCCCAAAGGTGAGGAAGGATGAGCTGCAGAGCCCAGTGCAGGGGGACCCGACATCCCTGCCAGAGCCCTGCACTTTGGATAAATATTTGAAGTCCCTGTAAACAAAGATCTCACTCGGGGATGAGGAGAAGCACTTTCACTTCTCCCCCAGCAGTCTGGGAAAGTCAAGCACGCTGGCCAGCAGCCAGGCAGGGGAGTGCCCCATGGGACATGCACAGGCAAGGGATGGAGGTGACAGTGGGCAGGGGTCACCAGCAAACCCAGCTCTGACCCTCTTGTGGGTCACCCGTGGGTCTGGAGTGTCCTTGGGGTGATGGGACCCTCCTGGGTCCCCTCTTCCAGCATGGCAGCACACCCCAGCTGCGAGTGCATCATCACCTTCAGCCTCAGGCAGGAGGCACTGAATGAAAAATATGCCCAGTGTGGAGCAGAGCGCAGGGTTTCAGCTCCACGCCCCTGTGAGCCTTCACACCCCAGTGAGAACAGCTCTGTTTTCCTTCCCCTCCTGCACCCCCTGTGCCTTTGGCCCCTTCCCACCACAGGGAGTTTCCATTGCTCCTCTCAAACCGCAGCCCCATGCTTGGGAACCTGAAACCTGTATTTGGTGGAGAGAAGAAAATCAGATTGTAGGAAATGCAGCACATGAAAAGAGACAGGGGGAGAAGAGGGGGAAAAAGCAAAGCCATTTTTTATTGCTCGCAGAATCTGTCCATTTTCCATGGCTGTCACATCCCCCTTCCACAGCCAAGACACAATGGAAAATATGTTTGATTTTTTTTTTCCTGGCAGGTACATGATTGCTGTTGGTTTTTTTTTTTTTTTTTAAAGGCACCATCTCTTCTCCCCAGCACCACATGACTCCTCCAAGGGCCCAAGCCTGGGTGAGAGCTGGGGTCTGTAGAAGGGAAGGTGAGCTGCTTGTTTCTTGAGGGAGATGGCAGGACCTGGTGCATAGAGAGGGGGCTCCCAGCCAGAATCACTGGTTCTGCCTTGTTTTCCTCTACCTTCCTCTCTTTAAAGAGATCCATTAATTGGTAATTAATAATTATTATTTAATTATATTAAATAATTGCTTAATCATTTTTTAAAATTAATAATTATTTTTATCTCATTCTGTCTATCCAGTGGGGGCAGCTGAGGTGTCAGCATTATGACACCCAGTCCCAGCACAGCTCAGGAGCAGGGAAGAGCTCTCAGGAGGATAAAACTCCTGCATACCTTCAGCCACGTGAAAAAAAGAGAGAGCAAAAGGTGTGCTTGCCTCAGGGTTTGATGCTCTCCCTGGCAAGGCCCGAGAGCATCCCAAACCAGGGCCACTGCCAGGCTGCCTGTCCACACACAGACGGGTCCAAGCCATGGACACAAGCACAGACTGAACCTGCACCCAGAGAGGAGACAGCCTTGTCCTGCCAAAGACCCAAATTAGAACAGACAAGCATTGGAAAATGGCCTTTGAGGAGCCAGGGTGGAGACAGCAACACTGGATATCAGCCAAGCAGGAGGGGCCAGCAAGGGGGAGGCAGCAGCACCCCAGGTTCAAGGCTGGACCAGCCCCACCAGCATCTGCCTGTGGTCAGGAGCCTGATAAAAGCACAGAGGACACGGGCGCATCCTGCAATGGGCAGAATCAACACCCAGGAAAGAGTAAGTCTGGAAAAGGGTGAAACATGGGAATTGCTGAGACGTAAAGCACAAGGTTAGAGAAGGCTAAAGGTGGGAGCCACGTCCTGGGCAGAGAAGTAAAGGCAAAGAACTCTGTCACTGTCCCTGTCTTTGCAACACAAAGAGCACCTGCAGTGTCACAGCCCCCCAGTGACCTCAACAAGGCCACTTCTCCAGGGTCCCTCTTTCCAAGTGACCCAGGAAGAGGTGGCAGAGCAGAACCCATCCGATGAGAGCTCACTAGACAGAGGTGAGGATGCCCTGGCCCGCAGAGCCACCAGGATGGATTTGGGGATTGTTCCAAACTCAAAAGCTTCAGCTGCTATTTTTTAAGAAAAAGTTAATATTCTTCATGGAAAGCAGCTGGATTTCTATTGATTTAAGCCAAACCTCACATGTGGGATAGCTGGCACAACCAGTCTCCCTACTGATGCTCAGAAACAAGCATAAGGAGGAAGAACAAGGTAAAAGCAAAATAACAGATTTTAAGTGTGGGGCCACCTTGTTTTGCTCTATTCCATTTGCTTTCCATTTCACAATCTTCAGGGAGCCGGTGAAGCTGGGACCTGCCCCCATCCTTGGATACGAGCATAGAGGTGATGATGTTTCAGCCTCCGAGCTGAGTAAAGGCAAGGACAGAGCTGCCCAGTTTTTTTTGCTGCTTAGTTGCTTTCGGGAAGACCACGTGTAACGGGGCAGAGTCCGCAGGCAGAGCGGAGCACTGCCAGAGCAGCGAGAGATCCGCTCATCTGCCGTGCAGCTGCGGGGAAGTGCCGTGTCCGCACACCTAATGCCTGGAAACACCGGCCAGGAAAGCTGGGGGGGATGGGGCCGTTGCACCCTGCTCATGTCCTACAGCCAGAACCCTGCACAGGCACAAGGATGGTGCTGGTGCTCAGGCTGCCGCAGCCGAGCTCCACGCTGGCAGTGCCGGCATGTGCAGAACTCCCCGCTCTCGGGGTGAACCCCACTGCCCACGCCGTGCCAGCCCCTCTCCATCCTGCCCCAGCCTTGAAAGAGCCCTGTCACCCTGCCCATCCTCTCTGGGAATGACAGCGGGACTTATGCAAACGAGGAAGCGAAAGCTTTACTATGCTTGTCCGCCCTGCGCGGATGGCCGCGGGTTGTGCGGAGCCGAGGCGAGGACGGTGCCAAGACCCAGCGCTCCCAGTCCGCCGGCCGGCCAGATGAGCCGGTTTCGAGTTTCAACCGCAAGCCACGCGAAGGAAGGAACAAAACCAAGGGCCAGTGAGACCATGACCTGAGTTCAACTTTGGGGGCTGCTGTCTCTCCGGTCCTGCATCTCCCCCTCGAGCCTCCCCATCCCGCGGCGGAGGCTCGGCCCCGCGAGGAGGACGTGGTGCGGGAGGGTCTGGGGGACTCCGCGGTGTTGGTGCCGATGCAAAACCCTCCCCATCCCGCTCCCACGGGCGCGCTGGGCTGATGGCCCAGGAAATGCTTTCATTTTAAACAGAGCAAGGCCCTTTCTGAGGCAGTTCCTCCCCAGCTCCGACACTGCAGAAAGGCTTCGATCGATTTAATCTTCCAATAAAACCTCCTGCAATTACTTTCGGGTTTTTTCCTCCATTTCCTTTCCCGTTTGAGCAAACAGAATCAGATCCGTATCTCGCCAGCAAGACACGGTCTCCCCTCTACCCCCGTAGCTTTACTTGTGATCTGGAGGTTAACAGCAGCAAAGGGATGCAGGAAAACAGCACTGGTCCCTTCCTTTGCCCTTGTCAGTTACCTGGGGCTGCTGTAGCACTGGGGAGCAGAAGGAAATACCTGACATTCCTTCTCCATGCTCTCATTTCTCAGGCAGACCCCGCACAGGCCAGCTCGCTGTGCTCCCGTTAGATTCTGGAGGGAATTTTCTCTTTCCAGACGCGCCACGGACTCTGCCTGTTCCCCCCGCCGAGCCAGGCAGGCGGCTCCGCCCGAGGTGACCTCGCAGGCACGGCCCGGCGCGGATTTGGGAGCTAGCAGGATGGACCGAGGGGGATCCTAGCAGGATGGACCGAGGAGGATGGAGGGGATGCGAGCATGTCCTGCTGCTGTGCTGGGGTCAGGCAGCAGCACTGCTGGAGGGAGAGCTGGGAGAGAGGGACAGTGCTGGCAAGGGAGAGGAGAGGAGAGGAGAGGAGAGGAGAGGAGAGGATTTCAAGTCTTTATTTATATTTTCCCCTCTGCTGCTGCTGGCCAGCAGCTGTGCACAGCTCCTCCAGCATCTGGAGTCTCTTGGCCACCGGCTGGGGCTCTTGGAGGACGTGTGCACTCGTGCACACGCTGAACTGCGGCACGCCGGGTGAAGGGAGGAATGCGGCTCTGGCCAGAGCAGAGCGGAGGCTGTGCCGCCCGTGCGCAGACAGCGCCGGCTCAGCAGCAGCTCCAGCTCCATCTCTCCTTCTCCTGCCTGGCAGATGCTGCCCGGAGTTGCCTTCGACAAGGGAAAGGGTGCCAAGGTCTGCTGGGGGTTTGGTACAGTCCCCAGGCCGAGTGCGAGGCTGAGGCAGGTGAGCCAGTGGGGCCAAGCCCAAATTTCCATCTCCGGCCCCATTGCTCCACTCATGGTTCCCAGATGTGGGAGGCAGTGGCCAGCATGAGGAGCGTTCCTGCAGCAAGGTTTGGGAGAAGCCCAAATCCCAGGGAAAAGCACAGTGAGGAGAGTGGCTGCTGCTGGCAGGGTGTTCGGAGGTGGAAAATTTCCGATTGCATGTACCAAGCACCCGGAAAATGGGGAAAATCCTCTAAGCTTTTGTAACAGCCACCATGAGAGCTGGAAGGCAGCTGGGTGCTGAAATCTGGGACCCTTCTACCCTTCCAGCTACAGCACCAGCCATGCCCACCTTAGGTGCATGCGTAGGGGGGAGGTGTTTTGTGGCCCATGGGTTGCTCAGCTGTAAACAGCTAAATAAATTGTTACCCCAAATTTTATAGGGATTTCACACCACCTGAGCCATGCTGCCCTTCCCTGCCCCACAGGTCCCTTGGCTGCTCTGCCCCTGCCAGGGGGATGTGGTGCAGCTGCCCACGGGCACCGGAGCAGGGCAGGAGTGACTGGGAAACTGCAGCTCCCTCCCAGTGCTGGCGCTGACCGAGCAAACCCTGGCTGTGCTCGCCTTGGCTGGGGCCGCAGCCTATTTTTGGAAGCTCTTGAGACTTCCAGGGATGGAACTGCCTTTTTTTTCCCTTCATTCACAGACCGGGTCATTTTGATTTGTTACGTGGGTTTTTTATTGTTGTTATTGTTTATTATGTCCTGCCTTTTATCCATGGCATCAAAGAAGCAGAACTGAAACGCAGCGGAAGCGGAGGGAAAGCTTTGGACTCGCCTGTTTGAGGGAGCAAAAGCAGCCATGCTGCAAGCATGGTGGGGACATGAGTGTCTCTGCCATGAAATGTCTGTTCTTTGTATCCTGCCGGTGGCACTTGCCAGATCCGTGGATGCAGAGGCAAGGAGAGGAGTCGGCAGGTTTCCACCTGGGCCACAGCCTGGTTCCAGGCTGCCTGGTGGGGATGCTGTGGAAACTGCAGCTTTCTAAGAAACTGGGCTCCAGGCTGAGTGCTCAAAAAAAGACCAGTCTGCCTCTGACTGGGGACATTAGATTACTGACTCCCTTTGCCACCAGCTCTAAAGTTTCACAGCCCTGAATTTTTCTTGCTGAGGTGCTGCCTTCTCCCTGCTCTAGGTGCCACCCAGGCCCCATTTCTTGGGAGCTCATGATTCTACAGCAATCTCCCCAAAACACAAGTGCAGTTGTTCTTCCTGGGATGCAGCAAACGACCCAGAAAGAGCCAGGCCACAAGAGACCCAGTTCTGAGTAGAATTTGACCCTCTCTCTATGGTGCGGTTCAGACCTTGACCTCTCTGGTGACAGCAATGGAGGGCAGAGAGGGCCACCTGGTTTGTGACCTACTGTGGATGGTGACACTAATTTGGATGTCCCAGGAGAGCCAAACCCGTGGCCTGCCTCAGAGGATAACTAATTGCACTGGGGATGCATGGAATGCTCCCATGGATGTGATTCCTCATACAGCCTCGGTCACAGCTTCTTCATCCCTGCTGGGCTCTACAGACTTCCCCAGGAATCCCCACCTCCCTCAGGCACACATGGGGAAGGCAGGAGGGCCAGAACCTTTCCCATGGGATCAGGGCTGACTGGTTCTGCAAGCCCCAGCCCTCCTCCTGAGCTCTCCCCATGGATGGGGTTAATGCAGGACATGGCATCACCCTGGCTGGTGCACATGTCCTGACCCAAGACAGGAGAGGGCACACCAGGAGACTGCATCAGGTTTTCCTCTTCCTGGGCTGGCCTGCCCTTTCTTTGCACTCCCTGCATCCAGAGGTGCTCAGAGGGGCTTGCAGTTCCCCAGGGATCAGATCCCCCATCTCAGCCAGCTCAGTGGGGTCATGGCCAGCGTGATGCCTCGGTGCTGGGCTGTCCTGGGCTGCCTGGGAGCTGAGGCAGGAAACATAAAAACAGGCTGGGTTGTGCTTGCCAGGGCTGGAGCTGCAGTGGCTGGGGACTGCCACGTCTGTGAGCAGAAATAACAGGGCCTAAATATGCTCCCTCCCCCTTGTCTCCCCTCATCCTTCCCTGTACGGCCCCTGGGCTCACAGGAAAAGGGAGGAGGGGGTCTTGGGGAATGTTCTGGATGAATCTCAGGGGCACAAATGCTCAAGCTCAGCCAAGGAGCCGTGATGGACAGTTGGGATCCCACAGTGAGAGGAGTGGGGAGTCCTGGGGATGTCCCTGCAAATATGCTCCCTTCCTGCTGCACTTTGTCTCCTTCTCCCTGACCAACGCTCCAGCTGGGCATCCAGTTCATCTCCACTGCCAGCCACACAAGGTGGGGACAGTCCTGCACCATGTCCCAGAACCACCAGGTTTTGTACCTCCACGGAAATCCTGTCCTTGGGGAAAAGTGTCACCAGGGTCCCTGGAAGGGGAGCACTGAGGTTCCTCTCAGCTAGGGGGATTGGAATTGGAAATAGAGCAAGCTGGGCTGGCGGGGAGACCAGTGGGGGCAGGCACTCCACAACGAAAAGCAAAACTCCCAAGCTGTATCCACAGGGCTTTGTGACATGTGAAAGTGTTTATTTCATTGGATGGGGATGGAAAAACAGAGCCCCAGCAGAAGCAGTGGAACAAAATCTCCTGCAACAACCCCTGGCCGGGAACTGCCAGCTCCCATTCCTGCAGCACGCTTCTGCTTGGGACTCGGCGCCAGAGGTCCGTGGCTCCCAGCCCCTCCAGGGAAACAACAAAGACCAGGAAAGGGCAATAATGAGTCTGCCAACAATTAACACGCTTGGGGCCAGGCTCTGCTCTGTTCACCCAGCGTAAAGTTGTGACTGGCAGTGTTTCTCCAGGGAGGCTTTGAGAAGGCTTTGTTCTGGAGAAGAAAATGCAGTAAAATAGTTGAAATCTCTCTAAATTGTGGGTTGGAATGGACCACAGGGCAGAGGGGAGCAGCAGGTAAATCCCACAGGATGGCATTACGTGAAAGTGCCTGTTGAAGTCTTTACAGCTGATGGAAGACTACATGGAGCATCTCTGCACCTTCCACTTCTCCAGATGGGCTGGCAGAGAAACACTGGCACAGGACGCCTGTATTCCCATCATGGGACATCAGACCATGGGGCATTTGCAAGGTCTTTCCACCAGAAGAGCTCAAGGTGCTTGGCGTGTGCTCGGAGGCGAAGCCTTGGAGAAGAGGAGCCAACTGGGGCCCACCAGGCTGGGTTTTGCGCCGCCCCAGCAGCCGCTGCACCAGCGAGGAAGAGTTACGTGACTTTCCCAAGCTCCCCAAGTGACTCATAGGCAAGGCCAAGCCAGATGTCAGAATCCTGACTCTGGGACTGAGTGGCCTTGGGACCTCCCAACTCTTTGAAAGAGCAGATGTGCTGAGAACCAGACTTGGCACCGGTGTCCAGGCTCGGGAGGAAAGAGAGGAAGGAGGTAAAAGAGAGATAATGCAACAGCTTTGAGGTGGTGAAAGGGCCCATCCAGAGTTCAGAGGTTGGCTGTGTTTCTGTTTTGCCTTTTGCACATGAAAGCAGTCAGACGGAGAGGCTCCAGGGGAGATGTGCAGCCATGCTCCTCTCAGCCTTCCTCACACGATCCCAACACTCCAACCCAGCAAAAAACTCCTAGAAGGGAGAAGGAGCAGTTTGAGAAGACGTCAAGCACCTTCATTGCCTAATAAATTCCTGGCTTCTTCTCTGGGAGAAGACTGGGTCCAGTCGATGTCAGCGAGGAGGAGCGCGGGTAATGTGCAGAAAGGGAACAAGGCTGAGAACAGCCTTCATTTCCCACCGGCTGCAGAACAGCAGCTACGGATATAAATATATGTGTACATACATCTATAATGTGTCTGGAAACTCACAGGGAGATCTGGCCAACATGGCTCCACATCACACCACCAGACACTTTACAGAGAGAGCTGCACTGTAAAATTGTGTGGGATGGGATGGGATCAGGGCTCCCAGGCTGAAAAACAATTTTTGGCCCTCACCAGGCTCCAGTCACTCCCCTCAAGGGCCACCCATGCCTAAGCAAGCAGATGATCTCCCATTCCCAGCTCCTGCACAGGCAGGTGAAGCTCAGACCTGCCTTCCCTGCCTGCTGCTCTCCTCATTTAGATGGGGAGACAAAGGAAACCAGGACAGAAGGTGAGAAGAGAACAAGGTGTGATTTTCAAGGAAGAAATCTTTTCCAGTGAGGGTGGTGAGGCACTGGTAGAGGCTGTCCAGAGAGGTGGTGGATGCCTGATCCCTGGGAACATTCAAGATCACGTTGGATGGGGACCTAAGCAACCTGATCTGGTTGAAGATGTCCCTGCCCATGACAGGGAGCTTGGACTAGATGGTCTTTAAATGTGTCTTCCAACCTAAGCCAGTCCATGGCTCTATGTTTGGCTGACAAGACAAACATACAGAGCTGGTTTTACTTCCTGATGCTTGTTTGGAGCAAATCTCTCAAGACCACCAGATCTATTGGGGTGCAGACCTTGAGACCTGGCACTGGCATGAAAGGAGTTTGTCCCTCTCTGCACTGCACTCACAGAGAAGAACACATTCTTTATTTCACGAGTTAGCACAGCCCCCTCCCATGCCTGGAGCACGTGCTTTGCTCAGCCTGAGAACTTCCAATGGATGGGAGAAGTTGGTAGCTCAGTTTCCCTCTTGATGCTTTGCCCATGAATCTTCTCAGTTCCCTTGTGGCCACAGGGTTGGGAAGGGAAAGGTGGAGTCCTGGAAACATCCTGGGGATGGACAGAAGGCCAAGAAAGTTTCCAAGATGGAAGCCATCCAGCATAAATATAAGGGTTGGGCATGTGTGTGGTCTCCATAAATTAATGCTACTAACTGGCTTTAAAGGGACATTAGAAAGACCACGGTCAGGCCCCACAACCAAAGTGAGCCCACATGATCTGGGTCCAAGAAGAGGCCGGTTCCTCACTGCCCATCACTCACTGCAGGGTGAGCAGCCGAGAAAAATCCTTCCTGACACCTTCTCCAGAGATTTCTCTCCTGCTCCCTCCTCAACACCCTCCAGTGATATCTGCCCCTGTCAACACACACACACTCATTCGAAAGCTTGCTTGCAAAAGAGAAAAATCTCCGAAAGTAGCAGGTGTCCTTAAGTCCTGTCAAAATACATCAGCGCTGTCTCTGGAGCACGGCTGGCCCTTGGAGCCTGGCCTGACCCCGGGATCCAGCCGCGCCAGGCTGGTCCCTGCAGCAACGCCGTAATTAGGGCTTGGGAATGAGCAGCACCAGCAGAGAGGAATTTGCAGCACCGCTCCATCCTGTTGCCTGCCCCATCCCGGTGCAGGCAGGGGAGTGTGGCTGCAGGGCACCCACCTCCCACAAGAGCATCCCAGGGCTGCCAGCATGGCCCATGGGAGCAGTGGGTACCTGAGCACCGGGTGTTTGGCAGACAGGCACCCCCAGAGCCACAGGGGCCCTGAGGTGTTGGTGGGGCTGCAGAGGTGGTGGGGAACGACAGCGAGGAAGGGGCTGAGTGTCCCCCGGGGAGGGGAATGGGACGGTCAGACGGGTGTCTGCAGGGCAGCTGTTTGTTTTCTCACCCAGAATTAAAGGAGCACGACATGTCAGGGAAGATCTCTCATTCAAACAGAGTCCACTATAAATTGTCAAGGGCTGGACTGCCAAAGAGATTGAAAAGGGGTTAAGCACTCATTTCTCCAAGGCTGACAGAGTTCGGGGCATGTAGCCTGGAGGTTCTCCAAGTAGCCTGATGTTTTATGTCTTTGGGATGTTTTTGTCTTCCTTCAGTTGTATTCAGTGCTGGTATTGTGTTTATATCAGCAAAATTCTGGATTATTGCCTCTTTTTTTTTTTTTAACAAACATCTGCTGCTTCTGCTTGTAGCTCATCATACCACTGCATCCTGCCAGTAGGGAGAAGCTCCAAGTAGGATGTGGGTGGCGAATGTGATGCTCCATGGCAGGCAGAGGAGTTCAGCAAAGCTCAGGAGAGCTCAGCCCACCACTGTTCTGGGTGACACAAAACAAACCTGCTCCATCTCAGATGCTCCTTCAGAAAAGATACTGCTGGATTCAAACAGAGAATGAGGTGAAGCTTCCTGCTCTGATGGATCGCAAAGTCACAGGATAGAGAGCTTGAGGAGAAATAGCTCTTGAAGTGCATTTTGGTAGGGTCCCAGAGTACCCCATGGCTGGAAACTTGGTGGAATCACAGCTCAGAGGAGAGGGGCTGGGCTGGCAGGTGGTTATGTGGCATCCTCCTGGATGCTGATCTGCTTGGAACCAGGCTTGCATGGGGTGGACGAACTGCTGGATTAGTGTGCCCACAGGATTTCAGCAAGGGCTCCCCGGGGGCCTGGTGCCTTGCTGGGACATGGCACAGCCTCATCTGCTGGGGCTCCCATCCCCATCCAGCTTCCAGTATCGGCCTCACACCTCTCAGCTCTCCTGCCTGATCCTCTGCACTGCAAAGCCCTGTCCTCATGCTCTACTCCTCATCGCCTCCCGCTCCCAGAGCAGCTACTGGGGCATGAAGGCACCAGAAGCCAAGGGAGCCCGTCACCCCTCTTGGCCACACACACCACCCTGCTGCCATGCCCTGTTTTGCATCCCGAAACCAGCATATGAAGAGGAATGTGAGTAAACACGGACCCCCCCTAGCCCCCTCCCATCCCAAATTCCAATGAGTGCCAAAGAGAGGCTGCTGGTGAGCAGGAGCAGTTTCAGTCAACTCTGTATTTACTTATGAATTCCAGCCAAAGGGGCGACAAAGGTGCTGGAGACCTCCCACCACCCAGGCTTCTCACCCCTCACACCCCAGCATCTCCTCCCGCTGCCCAAAGGAGCAGCTCCCTGTGTCCCAGGTACAGTTTCCCTCTGCCAGTGCCTCTCCTCGCCTGCCTGCCTATCTTTATCCCTTTCTTTCTGCATTTGCTGGAAAAAGGGTTTCTACATAAGAAAATGTGATCAAATCAAAAGAGAAATGGAAAGAAGCGCCTTGAAACTTGCTAGACGGCCGGTTTTTGTGCAAGATCAAGGGCCAAATTCTGCTTTCATCACACTGGACAAAAATCTGGACAATCTCCCCTTGAATTAATGGCATTCCTTTGTAAGCGAAACAGAATTTCATTCATTTGCACCTCGTACAGCAGCAGAGGGGCCATTAATCCTTACGGCTTCCAGTCACGTCTGCCCCAGTTCACAGCTCCAGCCAGTCCTGAATGGGAAGTCCCAGATCATTTTCTCGCATCCTTCCCTGACTTGTCAGCTCATGATAAACAGCATCTCGTCTCGATCCCAAATGTACAAGCACACTGAGTGATTACATCACCCCCAAACCCACTCCAATAAGATAAAATGTAGCTTGCATCCAATTTGGATAACTCCACATTCCCCAGTGGGCTCTCTCCTCTCGTGCATAGCGCTCAGGAGCCAAAACCTGGTGTCTGCTGCAAGGCGTTCAACCCACCACCATCCCTCCCTGGAATCTGGGGATTATTGCTCCAGGTTCCTGCCAGAATCACTGCTGGGGGAGCCCTATTGCAGCAGATGCTCGGAGCTCCTTCTGGGAAGAAAGGCTGCCTTCACTCCCTGCCAACAGCAGAGCCCTGAAAACACCTTCCCAACACCAGGCTACAGCCCTGAGAAGAATGTGGGCGAGTGCTGGAAACTCAAATTTTCATCTGTGCTGTCCAGAGGGAGAGGGACCAAGCTCCTTTAAAGCTGAAGTTGGCATCCAAGGTTTGGAATCTGATCTGTTAGAGCAGCAGATTTTCTGCTGCTTTCCAAAGGGAAGCTCCAAAACAGACAGCAGACAGGTACCACGCTGGCTGGGGGTGTGTGTTGGAGAGATACCACTGACTTGAGGGAACTTTGCCCATGTGTTAAGGCATATGCTGGACTTGCTGGGCAGGTGCTGCAAGGCCACAGAAGACTTAGTCTTGTGCTCTCAGGAGGTGTCTGACCCCCTGTGTGGTGCCTTCAGCACATGGCTACTGTGGATGGGAGCACCAGACCCTTGGCAATGTTGGCTCCTTCACCCCAGGAACATAAAGGTCATAAATTAGGAAATATAGCCATGGGATACAGTGTGTGTGGGAATGAGCCCCACACCCAGCACAGAAGGTCTCTGCAAGGACCTCTTCCAAAACCTTGCTCCAAGCCTGCCCTGGGCATATGGAAGGAGCCAGGCTGGCACAACCAGCCCCCAAGTCCCACTGATCGCACCTGAAACCCCTCTGAGATGGATGCACTTACTTATTCAGATCGGGGGCAGCAAATCAATGATGATTTTATAAAGAGGACAAACAAATCTCAGCATGTCTGCACTGAAAGGTCAGCAAGATGCTGCCAGGGAATGAGGAATTCCCTGTTAACCCCTCTGAAGAGCCTAGCAGGGAATGCAGAAGGCCAAGCTAGCATCTCAGCAGTACAGCTGCCTTTCAGGACTTCTCAAGGCATTGGAGTACCTCAGCCCTTGGGAGTGGGTGTGGGATTAAAACAAGGGCAGGGGGATCTGGCCATATCTGAGAATAATGGCTTTCTGGGCACTAAAATGAGCTGTGAAAAGAGAGCCTGCCAGTCTTTGGAGGGGGCTGCGGTGCAGATGGGGAGCAGGCAAGAGCACTTCCTAGCTTTACATTGCTGGGGCTGCTGAGAGCCCCTGGGTGAATAAAGCTCCAGCTTCCTGCCAGGTCTTAAACCTTTGCAGTAAGAAACATTTTTAAAATAACCAAATAGAGGGAAATCCTGCTGTTTGCTGTCTTACTGCGGGAAGTGCTTGGCACAGGAAGGAGCAGGAGCTGGTGGCAGGCCAAGCTGTGCTGCAGCACGGACCAGAGGAGCAGCTCTGCAGAGAGGGTGAATGTTGCTGCAGGGCCGCGGAGCTCCCTGCCTGGCTGCCATGCTCTGCTCTGCTTCTGCACCCAGGATTTCTCTGTCCTGCAAGCAAGAGGCCAGGGAGCAGAGGGGCAGAAGTCCCTTACCCCAGCAGCCATCCAGCTGAACCTGTGGACATGGGTTCCTGTGCTGGGATAGAAGGAGCTAAATGGGCTTTGGCACAGCACCTCACATCAGTTCCCCCATTTGGAGCAGTTTGATGTTGACACACCACTGCAGATACGCTATAAAATTAGAGCAAGGGTGGAGGACGGCATCCCCTGAGCCCCACAGCGTTTTCCTTCCAGAGCACAAATTTGGTTTGCCTTATTAGAGTTGGGGATCTGTGAAAAATGAGTGGGAATAAGCCTGACCGACCCACTGGAGCCCAGCACTGTGCTGGGGGAGCAGGAGCCAGCCCATTTAGGGCTGCAGAAATCCCTGTCCTGAGTTCAGTCTGATGTGGCACAGTGATGTTTCTGCCCTACAGAAATAGTCATGTCAGGCAACAGCCCACAAAATGTCTCTTCTAACGGAATACCCTTCAGGGTATTAGCAGATTTGGATGGGGAAAGGGGTCCTGGAGTTCTTGTTGGGTTTTCATTGTCCTCACAGCTGGAATGACCCTGTCGATTTACACAAACTTCTCCAGACACATGCCGGGGTTTATGCTCTGCTGGCATTTGCATTTCTACAGTCTGGACTCAGGCTGGGGACTTTTATTGGGTGGATTCTAGCAAAACAGAAGGCAAGGAATAAAAATAACTTTTTCTGGGCTGTGTTGATTGCTCTTACACCGGCAGAAATCCAGGTCAGCTCTATTGATTCTTAAGGAGTAACTGGGTTTATGCTGGTGTAACTTTGTCCCCAGAGCTGCATGAAATGTTCACAGCAAAACCTGAAATTACATGGAACTAGCAGAGCTGCACTGTTGGGGTTTCATTACAAATTTGAATCTCAGACCAAGCTTGTCAAAAAATTCCTTAAGGTTCGTGAACCTTTCAGTCAAGCCTTGGCCCAGAGTCAAACCGAGCCCAAGCTGATTTATAGCTTTGCATGGAAATAATGTGAAATCAGTGGGTTTTGTTTGGTCTCTAAGCTGAAGCTCGATGCATGCAGCTGAGCTTGGCTTTTGAGAGGTCAGTTCTCTTTGAAAGATGAACTCAAACCTGAATCTGCAGTGGGAGCTCTAGGAGATGCTGTCGGGATTAAAAACACAGGCTGGATTTGCAAGGGTAATGAGAGGGGTGATTCCTACACAGGCCTTCGAGTATGAAAGAGCTGTGCTGCTGCTCCATGCTCAGAGCTGGGCAAGGAATCAAATGCAATTCATTAGGACATAAGGGCATGTAAGGATCATTTGATTCAGCTGGCTGCTGAAGTGAGCTAAGTACTATTAGTCCTAATCTCTGACAGTCCCTGTGACTGCCTCTTGGAGAGGCAGGAGATAGCAGTGCTCCTCTGATACTCCACTTCACACTTCAGGGATGGTGCAGCTCCTGCTGGTTATATATTGCCTGCGGGATTAGGATCTGCAGGCAGCAGGGAAGCAGTTGACAGTGTGGTTTGGCAGCACAGTCCTCCTCCCCAGCAAGAGCCAAAAGCACAGCGCTCACGGCAGCCCCGGAGGAGAGGGATAGAAACCTCCCTTAGCTGTGCAGGGCCACGCTCAGAGCCCAGTCAGCTCAGCTTGCTTCTCTTCATGGCTATTTTGGGGTGAAGGAGGCCAGGAACGGACCTTGTTCCTACAGCTAATGTGGAAATGGCCATGGCTTGGTGGTACCAGGGTCCAAGAAGGGCAGTGTGACCCACAGCATGGGCCAAATCCTGCTGTGGCACAGCTGGGCTTGTGTTTGACCACCTGCATGAGAAGACCTATGGTCTCTTGGCAGCAAGTGAAGGAGCCTGGTGTGGGCTGGAGGAAGGAAGCATTTCTGCCCCAGAAGGAGGACAACAGCAGCCCTGGGCTCATGGCACCATGTGGCCTCTCCTTGAAGGCTGTTGGGATGAGGAACATAGCGTCTCCTCTGAGACGTACCAGTCGGGTGCCTGGGTTTTTCAGAGTGGTGGTGTTGTTGTTTTAATGCTCTGGTGATGCCTGGAGCACCCAGATGCAGTAAGAGCCCTGCATGTCCCAGCCCTTGCTAGGAAGTGCTGTCTTGGCTGTGTCACTGGGCTTGCCACCACAGAGGCAGTTTTCAAATTGACTGGATATTGGGAAAAAATTCTTAATTGAAAAGGTGGTAAGGAATTAAAAATGGTGAAATCACTGTCCCTGGAAGTGTTTGAAAAATATCCGGATGTGGACCTGGGGATGTGGTTTAGTGGTGAACACAACAGTGCTGGGTTGACAGTTGGAATCGATGATCTTAGAGGTGTTTTCCAAACTAAACAATTCTATGATAAATCAGGAGCTGAGGTCTGCTGGAAGGTCCTGCAGAAGGCACTGAGATACCCCAGGCAGGGTCTGAGGAGCCCCAGACAAGGAGTTGTAGTTGAAGAGCTGGGCCATCCTCACCTGCTCAGGGAGCTATGGCATCAGGGATGGAAAAAATCCCCAGAAATGGGACCGACCCAGCCTTAGGGCACTAAACCCAAACCCTCCAATTCCCCAGTCCTGTTTGAGCAGCATCACGAGCCTTCTTCCTGCAGGACAATTGAGTTGGACCTCTTGGATGGCTGGATAAGTTCTCACTTACATTTGCTGTGGTTTTTTCCTTTGAATATATGTGACTGCTGTGTCCTGGTGGCTTAAGAGCAGTCCCGTTGGAGCATTTTAGGGACTGAGATTCCCTGGCAAAACTGTGTTTACCTAATCTGAGACTAGAGAGCCACATGTAATCTTCCTGGGCAATCACAGATAATGAGTGCAGTTCACATGTTAACTTTTGGCCAGCCATGCACAGAGCAAACAAGCCAAAATGAGATTAATTGAAAATCAGTTGAAGGGACTTGACATGTGCTCACAGAGATGGCCCAAGCAAAACTAGAGGCGAAATTCAATGGATAAATAACTCATTGTGAGTTATTTGCTCGGCTCTACTTAAGTGGTTGATTATGTGGGTCTTTGGTTAATTGACTTATTGAGTGGCTGGCGTGGGTTTTTGGCTGCTCGCTCACTCCCTGCACGTTTTTGCTATTAACTCAGCTGTTTGATGGAACAAGTAGTCTATTGTCTGTTTTTTGCTGGCTAGGTTGGTGTTTGGTTGGATGTTGGCTCTTGGGCTAATTGAACACATCTGCTGCTGGCTGTACAGTGGCTTGCTGGGTTCATCACTGGCTCTTTGTTTTGTTGCCTGTCTGATGTGTTGGTGGCGCAGTTTGTCACGGATCAGATGCTTGCCTACCTAATTACCCTCCTAATTTCCTGCTCTTTTGAACTTGCAAACCAGGTTCTTGCTTTTCCCCATTGCCATTTGGGGTTTCCATTGCCTCTTCCATCCTCCTTGGGCTCCCAAGCGAGGATTCCTCCTCCCTGACCAGCTGCACTCAGTGTATCATCTCTAGGACATCTGAGGATTGTCGCTGGGAAGGATGGACATTTTCTGGAAGTCCATTCCCAGCTGTAGCTGTGTTCCGCAGCCCTGGCACGGCTCCAACCTGACCTTTTACCTTTTCCATTGAATTCCTCATCGTGTCTGCTGGGAAATGTGGCACAGGAGTGTTTGGGTTAGAAACAGGTGGGATGCTGGCTTGCAGGGAGGCTTCAGCTAGAGCAGGAAAAGGGGAGGGAAAGAAGGGGAGTAGAGAAGAGATGAGACCTGGGCAGGAAATTATCTCTGGAAGTCTATTAAGAAGCTCACTTGATTTTGACAATCACTCTTCACGCTCTTCTAACTTCAATTTTGGGATGAAAGAATATTTTTCCACTGTGGTGAGAACCATTCCTCAGAGTTTCATGCTGGGTAGGGTAGAAATTGGCATGATGCAATGAAATGTATGTCTGAGAGCCAGGAGCCAGCTGAGGGGACGTCATGAGGGACAAGGGTGGAGAGGAGGGGGAGCATTCCCTGTGCTCTTCCTCCGTGCCTTGCTGGAGCACCAGAAATCCATTAGCAGACAGGTCCCTGTGGGCAGCCTGGCTGGGCTGGGCTCTGGCTGATGTGGGAGGTGTTGACTGGAGCTGAAGCTGACTTGACAAGGCCCCAGGGAGACACTCAAATGAGCTTGTTTACAGCTCTCCTGCTCTTTTATTTCATCTGCCATGCTTGTAAAACGCTCTCATGGAGGAGATGGCAGCGTGTGTGTCCTGCTGTGCTTCCTGCTCCTCTGGGGAGCCCTGCAGGATGCTTGGCAGTGTTGAGCAGCTGTGACACGTGAGGTAATGCCAGGTGTCCCCTACAACTCCCAGAGTGGCCCTTTTGTATGTACCCTGGCCCTCAGGCACAGGGAATGAATTGGCTCTCCAGGTCAAGGTTAAAGTCATGGCCAGGGTAGGAAT
This sequence comes from Cnemophilus loriae, assembly GCA_013397755.1. Classification (NCBI taxonomy): domain Eukaryota; kingdom Metazoa; phylum Chordata; class Aves; order Passeriformes; family Corvidae; genus Cnemophilus; species Cnemophilus loriae. The sequence goes on from VZTF01003064.1 coordinate 1,207,338, forward strand.
GCAATGAAATATGCTCTGGAAGAATTCATGCCTCAGATGAATTCATCCCTGGGCTTTGCAGCCCTCGGAGATCTCATCTGTGCCATGGCTCTGTGGACCATCCTGAGCAATGCTTGTTGCTCCCCTTGGACACTTGATTAAACCCCTGGTATAAAGGGCAGAAATAGCTGCTTCCCTGGCTAGGGACATGGAGGAAGAACATCCTGCATGTCTGGGCAGTTTCTGTTGCCCCAGCCTCCCTCTGCAATGCCACACATAGGATATCCTTTGACCTTTTTTTTCTGCTCTGCTCTGGGATTTTCCCGGTGAGCTGCTGCACTGGGTTTGTCTATCAGCCCTGGTGCTGCGGAAGGAGCAGCTCCTCTGCAGCACTGATCTCCAGCTCAAGGACAGGAGACAAGTTATTTTTGTCCTGTGATATCCAGGCCTGGCTCCCTGCAGGGGAGATGGATGTCTGTGCCCTTGGGCAATTCCTTGGAGGAAAGGGGTGGGATAAAGAGGTACCACTGAGGTCAAGATTTCTGTGTCAGACCTTATCTTGGATTTCTCCAGCTGTACAGTGGCCAAAACCATCTAGGAGAATCTAATGAATGCAAATCTAAAACTTAGGAGTCCCCTTGAGCAGCCAGACTCGCTCAGTGGGGATGAGGAGCACATCTGCTATTGAAAGATCTTCCTCTAGCCATTTGGTTGCATGAGGAATGTGCATGGAAATAATTCTTACATTAGCAGTCAAGTCATCTTCTCCCCACCTGTCTCATTCTTTCTGTTTTTCCATTTCTGTGGCTCGTTCCCCAGCAGGCAGCCTGGGCTGCACTGGCAGGAGCTGTCCTGGGCATGACAGGGAGCAAGGAAGATGCTGCCTAAAGCTCCCTGAAGGTCACCAAAAGGTAAGGGAAGAGAAATAGGCCAAATTCTACACATTTTTGTTGCTGTCTGAAGTTTCTCCTGTCTTGGAAAATGCCCGCAGGGCTGTCTTGCTGGAAGCCCTCAGAAAAACACAGGGCTTTGGGAGGGCAGATGAAGTGAAGGCGATCCAGGGGGGTAGATTTGTTTGTTTAGCTTCTTGGAGAGGCAGTGAGGAAGAAAAAGGTGAGTGATGGGGTGATTTCCACTTAATGTCAGTTGAAACAAGGGAGAGAAAGACAGGAATAGAGAAAATGGGAAGAGGCTAGACCAGCAATGGATTATGTGTCCTTAGTCTTTGAACTTCAGAGGGTCAGACATTTCTCCTGCAGAGTTGGTCCTCGGCTCCCACTTGGAACCACCAGTGTTCCCATAGGAGTAATTCCTGGGAGTGATGCCCTTAGGAAAGAGCCCTGCCCGGGTGGGTCTGCCTAGATCCCACGGCATCAATTTCCTGGGGAGTACACGGATAACATGGATCCCTCTGAAACGCTGCTGCAAGGACTGGATCAGCTGCTGCTCCTGGGTGGGTTTACTGTGATGGTTTGTGCAGATTAAAATAAGACATGACCTGCCCAAAGCCAGCACCCTGGCCAGCTGGGATGCAGCACTGGATCAGTTCCACGAAGTTTCTGCAAGCTGGTGGTTCCTCTGATGCTGGTACCTCTGTCCTCCCTGGCTCCCATCAGCCCCTACCTAGGATGTTTCCTTAGCTGCTTCCCCAGCACATGCAGCAGCATGTGGCTGCTCCACTGCAGCCCCGCTGGACTGTCTGAATTAAGCAATGAGCTTCTCCACAAAGCTAAGAGCCATCCAGAAAGTACTGTAAGGATGGGGATGCAGGAGGAGACCAAAGAAGAGATGTCCTAGAGCCAGCAGGGCTTGGGAGTACTCAACCCAGCACAAATTTCATTTATCCTGGGCTTCCAAACTGAGTTTTTTAGCCCCAGTGAAGTGAGGACAAGTATTAATGTGTGGATTTTTGTTCTACAGTAAGGAAGAATTTTCTGGATGAAAGCTTTAATTAGATTTGTTTGGACCATGTTCACATGCCTCCTGGGTTCACTTTCTCTGAATACTTTAAATAACAGTTTTATTGGCAGGAACTTTTGTGCAAACTGCAAATTTGGGGTCAGCATCTCAGCTGATATCAATCAGCGCAGGCCTCTCCGAGGTGGTGGAGGTACACAGATTTACACCCACAGAAAGGCAGACTCCCTAAACGAATATTGAGAAATTAGTCTTGGAACATAATCTTGGAGAGAAAACCTCCAAGTGTTTGTACTGGAAACCCTATCCTGAGGCTGCAGCAGCTTTCGAATTGCAGCAGGGAGCATGAACCACCGGTCAGCAGGGATCCTGGCGTCCTCCTGCACCTCTTCTGTCTCCCCACACTGCAATGCTCTGCTCCCAGCCAGCCCTTCCATGCTGCTCCACCCTTTTGTTGCCACCACCCAGGCTGAGCTCCACAGTCTGGACTGGCTGCTCCAGCCACATGGAGAGCCCTCACCCTTCTGGGACATTATCCAGCCCAGCTCCTCGTTGTAGGGCTAGGGGGTGTTGAGTTTGGAGGCTTTGAGGGACCGAAAATTATGGGGGCTGGGACTGAGCCTGGGGATGGCAGGAGAAAAAGGAGGCGAGGGGCCCTCGTACTGCTGCCTCCTGGAGGAACTGGAGCATGCCCAGAAACAATAAATGTCCAGCGATGATTTGATGTGAGTTAGGATGGAAAAGCATCACAGAGGGTGCGTCTGAGACAAACTCACTTTAAACTTTGGTGAACTCTTGAACAAATGCTTGTGCCTTTGCAAAGCTGTGTTCCATATGGGCCAGGAATCCTTGGAAAGGGGGCTGTTGTCTCCCTGGGATGCAGAACCTGCTCAGGACACCTTTGGCCAGTGCTGCAGATGGGGAAAGGTGAGGTCAGGGATGGCGGTGCAGGAGCACAGGAGGGAGCAGAGGTGCTGGATGTTGTGCACAGAGGATATGCTGCCTCAGCTCCCTGTTAGTCCAGGAGGCATTCAGGACCAGACCTAGCAGGGATCAGGTCCAGACATGGCATTGCTGGCAGGATACTTCACTAGGAGCAACAGTCTTTGCACCCAAAATGTTCTCCAACACATCTGTCTTGCATGACGCAGACTGAAATGTATTGTAAGAATGAGCTGTAAACCTAGAAGAAGAGGCAAAAGCTACTCCCAGGTTACTGCAGGTAAAATCGGAGATAACAACCATCATAGGATCATGGAATATCCTGAGCTGGAACAGACCCACAAGGATCATAGAGTCCAGCTCCTGGCCCTGCACAGGACAACCCCAAAAATCACACCACATGCCTGAGAGCATTGTCCAAACGTTTCGTGAACCGTGGTCGAGGTCTTTGTGGACTTGCCAGACACCACCTTTCTGATCCCACACAGTGATGGGGCCAGAACTCCCAGTCCCAGTTGGCACTGGCCACTGAAGCAGGACTGGAAGAGGACTCAGGTGGGATTCAGGGCACCTTCTGGGAGCATCAGCAGCCTTTCAAAGCCCCCATTTGATTTCAGCACCCTTGGCTGAGCCATGGGGCTGAGCTCTCTCGGGAAGCCCCAGCTTCCTCGTGGCAGCAGGGCAGCTTTCCCTGTGTGGAAACAGACAGCTGGAACTGGAGCCCCTCAGTGCTGTGCCACTCTTGCAGGGGCATCACAGCGCGCTGGCTCCCACAGCCCTTTTCAGGCAAATTCTGCACATCTGGCTGGAGCCCCCAGCTCCAAAACTCTCTGTGTAGGACTGCAGGTGGACAGAGGGTTTTCATCCTTCACTGACCTAAGCAGATTATTCTTGCTTCCCAGGCCAAACCTCTTGGAAAGGAAGGGTGACATCAGGTGTGCAAAGCAATCATAAATGCCACCCAAACCAATTAATTACCTCACTGATCACCACTGCTCTGCATGCAGGGCCAAGCAGAACTGCTCCCTGCCTCCCCAGGCACCCAGAGTCACAATGAGTTATTCAGAGAAGGGAAATCCCTGTTTTGATGAGGGGGGCTGGGGGGCATAGGGAATCCAGGCCAGGACTTGTTTATCACTATCTATCCCCAGAGCACTGGAGCTGAGCCCGGGGGTCAGGCAGGTAAGGGGCTCTAGGGGTCTGTGCAGTCACCTGGAATAAGAGAGGAAGGAATGTGAGGAGACTGTGGCCTCACTGAGGGGCTTCGGGGTGATAGGGGTTAGAAGAGGAGGGAACAAGTATCTCCTGGGGCTTTGTGGGGAGCACTGCTCTTCTGGGAATTGCGTGTCAGTCCTTGAAATAACGATGCAGCAGAGAGAAGATGCTGCATCCCACATATCCAAGGTTTGCCTGACCCCAGGGCTCAGCAGGCAGCACCTGAGCAGCCCCAAAGCCACCTCACAGAGCAGTTTGGGTCTTTCTTCCACGGCTTCCATGCAGGGCTTCCACAGCACAGCAAGGGGGTCCGGTACACGAGCACATCTGTGCAGAATGTCCCGGCACGCACAGCAAAAAGTATCCCAGACAAACAGTGTGAGTCCTCCAACTCCACTCCGGCATGGTTTTGGGGAGGGAGTGGAGGAAGGCCGGATGTGGGCAGCCCTGCCCTCACACCCAATAAAGTGAGGCTGTGTCTGGTTTGTATCGAAGGCAAAATGAGAGAGAAAAAGCCTCTCCAAAATGAGATTCCTTACATGACAGCATGCTGAAATGCTCCGGAGTGATTTTGGCTAGAAAGGGGAATGCTAAGCAGGAGCTGGGGTTTGCAGGATTGCCCAGGCACTGGGGGAGCTCGGGGAGACTGCTGTGCTCCCTGCTACCCAGCCCTGCACCCTCCTGCCACCTCTTGCTCTGAAGCTGCCACCCAACCTCGGTGCTGATGTCACCAGGGCACTGCCCTGCTGAACAGGGAACTCTTTGTAATGAAGGGGTTTGGGGTTTTACTTTTTCCCCTGTTTTTCTCTCACTGTGGTCCCTTCAACTCCGGCTAAGCTGTCAGTGAGGGTGCCCAGCACCCCTGAGCTTTGCAGATTTGGTGCTGGTGGTGCAGGTGTGTCCCCAGTTGGTGACAAGTTGAGTGGGCACATGAGGTGGGTAATGCTGGCCCTATCCATGGGGGAAAGGGAGAGGGAAAACATCAGGCTCCCCTGCAAAATGTCTCCCTGTAACTCCATCACCCCCTGGACTCCGAGGAACCCCTTAGATTTCACTCTTGGACAGCAGACTGAGAGGGAGCAGGCAATGCACTTGGGGAAGCAAGTGCCCACAAAGCCTGGATTCCCAGGGAGCAGCTGCATCCCCATTGCTCTCTGGGAATGTCCCTCCAGAGCCATCCCTGCAGTTTAGGGCACCAAACTCCCAGCCTCCGCCCCGTCGAGCTGTTTCTCATCCCGCGCCGGGTACCCGCAGGCTGGGGGAGCGCGTTTCGGCACCGCGCTTGTTTACGAGCTGTCGGCTTTGGCCCCGGCCCTGTCCTGTGCCTTATCCACGGGGATGGATCTCGGCAGGATGGGGCCAGGGACCGCGGGCGCCGCTCCCACCGCCGCGCGGGGAGAATTCGCGGGCGCTTTTTCAAGCATCTGGTGGTTGAATATTTATGAAGTAGGAGAACAAACCAAACACAGGGAATCAAAGGAAACTGAACCTAATACTTGCAGTTGCTAAAACAGTCAGGAACCAGTTTCTTCCTGCCGGCTGCAGGGCAGGAGCAGCGTGTCCCCCCGGACAGTGGGGTGGGAGGGAGCAGAGGAACCCATCAGTCAGCTCCATTGCAGCAGGGCCAAGTCGGGCTGGTGAAACCAGGCCCAGCTGCATGACAGCCATGCTGACTTACACCCCTGGCTGCTGCTCCAGCCCCAAATTATCCGTATCCTTCAGCAGGATCGCAATCCTAAGGTCTTTTTGGGAAAATCAATGCTGTCTCTGCATGGGTCCGGTGCAAATAAACTCCTGTTGCTTCCCTGCCTGCAGACAGCTGGGGGGCAGGGAGAGCCTCATCCAGCCAGGAGAGGAAGAAACCTCTGGGTGACTGTTCCTACATGGGCTCAGAAGTTTTGGGATCTCTGTGCCACAGCCTGGGCTTCCATGCCAGCAGCATCAGCACAGGCAGCACTGGAGGCTGGGACTTGTGCAGCCAGGCTGTATTTCTTCAATCTCTCTGCATTTATTTGCTTTGATTTATTTTAAATTATTTTAAAGTTTTTCTGAGTGCTCCCTGGGGCCTCTTTTTTTAGTTAGGGACTTGAGCAAAGCTGGAGCAGAAGGGAAATATTATCAGCCAAGCCGGGATCTCTACCATGTGCTGGGGTTTTATGGCAGCCCCATGCCCATCGGGACCATCCACTCACACTCACACACTGACAAAGCCAAGGAAAGGATCTTCTGCAGTCACTCAGCCCTGGGAGCACAGCATCCTATCCTTTCCCTACCTGGCTGCTACCTTTGTGTCACCACTAAAGCTTTGCTGGTGACTTGCCTGTGTCCCTGCTCTGAGGCCATCAGGACAGTGGGAAGAACCTGCCCACCCGTTGCAGGAGGCAGTGCAAGGGGTAGTGATAACTTTATTCTCCTCCACCACAGAGAGAGGACCTCAAGCTCAAACATCCCACATTTCCAGGTTTCTCCATGCTGATGATTTCCGCCCTGTCCTGGTGATGCCCTGCAATTTCCAAGGCTGACAAGCCTCACCCCCAGTGATAAAGCAGCACCTTGGACACAGAGCCCATGCTGAACCATCGCTATTCACCTTCCTTGCTTGCCAAGAAGGGCTTTCTAAAAGACAGATGTGCCGGAGAGTCTTACCCTTGGAGATTTCATTACTTAGAAGTGCTCTAGGAGCAGGGAATATCTCTTACCACTCCTTGTCTCCAGCAGTGTGGAGGATGGAGGGAATCCTGGAGCTGCTCAGCAGTGGTACCTATGGCCCTGGCAGGAACCCAGTGCTGTGCTGTATCTTGGCAGCTGCTGCTCCCAGAGTTTCAGGGGATCCAGCACAAACCCCAGCACTACCTCTTGGAGGGCTTTCCAGCTCCAAAACCTCTGGATTTCCAGCACATCTAGGGAGGGGTTTGCTGAGATGAGTTTTCAACAGCGCCCATAAGCCTGCCCTGCCACTGCTCCCATGGGATGTGGAGGTAAGGTGGGCAAATCTTCCACACATCAGGGGCACTACTTTGGGCTGCTTGCACATCCCCAGAGGAGGCAACACCAGGAGTTGTGGGTGTTCCCTGTTGCAGAGGGAATTCAGCCAAGGAGCCCAGATCTGATATCATCCCACGAAAACAGGAGAGTTTCAACATGTTCAATGGGAATGATGAAAATGAACCCATCTGTAGGAGCCTTTCATGAGTTCCCATCCCACTCCCAGCTCCCATCCATCCTCCTGTCCAGGGCTGGGCAGTGCTGAGATACAGGTCTCATCACTGGGGTGGCACAGAGCAGGGGGAGGTCAATAAATCTCTTTGCCAACAGGAGATGATGCTGGAGGGGCTCACATGGGGGCTGTGTCCTGGGAATGCTGTCAGGGTGGCATGGGATGCTGGAGGCACTGCCAGCCCCAGCCCTGCCAACTGCCTGCTCCTAAAGGGACTGGGCTAACTGGGAGAGCCCTGCAGTAGGCAGTGCTCCCAGGGGATGGGATGGGTTTGAGTCCAGGCAACCTGGCAGGGGGTCTTGGTGGGGCACAGAGTGGGATGAGGAGGGGAGAACGAATGGCTCTGCAGAGAAATCCATATCAACAATTTAATAAGACCTAAAAAAAAAAAAGTCTCCCAGCTGGGATTCATCAGGGAGAGCTTTCCAGGAGTAATAATAAGGAAAGCAGACTCCTGCCAGCACAACAATACCTTTGTGCTGGCTGGGTGAGGTGTGGTCCTGGGAAGGCAGGTTGGGCAGCTGAGTGGGCACCGGGGTGCCTCTGCAGTGGGGCAGCAGCTGCCAGGCACAGAGAGTCTTGGAGAAGGGTTGTCTTGGAAAGCCCTTTGCAGGCATTTGGAGCAGGGGCTGTTTCCCTGAGGACAGCCCCTCCACCCAAAGCTGGGCTGGGGGCTGGGGAACAGGCTCCTGTTCCTTCCCAGGACTGGTGGTATTAAGCCTAAAAAGGGAATTGTTGGAGTCTTTACCAAAGAAGGAAGGCTGGCTGCGCTGCTGGCAGGCAGAGCTGGGGGGAGGGATGCCACAGCCCAGCCCACAGGTCTGGGGGCTCACTCCCCTGCTTCTCCTGGGCTCCTCTTGAATGCACAGGGGCCCGATCCAGCCCAGAGGTGCTGCAGAAGCTGGTGCTGTGCATGGGCTGCTGCCGGGAAGGAGCTGCTCGGATCCTGTGCATTGTGTGCAGCAGGTTGGGAGGCAGTGGGGGATGAGACCTGCACTTCCCCCTGTAAATTCACCCATTCCTTCCCTGCCTGCACGAGTTTAAACAAGGCTACCATGGGGGGAGAAGGAGTCATACCCCAGCTTCTTCCCAGTCCTCCTCTATGCTTCACCTTCCACCTATCCTACGCCCTCCATCCTTCACTTTCCACCGTCCATCCTCCATTTTCCACCCTCCACATTCCACCCACCATTCTCCACTCTCCATCCTCCACTCTCACTGCTCCCTCCTCCAAGCCCCTTGGCACCAGGTGAAACAGCACCTGGGTGTGCAGAGACTTTGCACTGCCCTGCACCCTATGGAGGGGCCCTGGCCCTTCTCCCCAAGCTGGCAGATGTATTCCACACCTCCTCATGCCTCTGTCCTTGTCACCATCACCAGCCAGCTGAAGCTCAAGCAGAGACAGGCAGGACGCTGTGGCTGCAGGGCTGTGCCACAGGGGCAAATCCTGCCCTGATCAGTGAGTGCTGCTGTGTCCAAAAGTCCCAGCAAGGACCAGCCAGAGGATCTGGGGGTGACACTCCCAAGCTATTTTATAATGAGGGATTGAAGCTCTTGATGGGCTGCAGGTCAAATTCACAGTTATTAGAACTTAGTAAATGTGGTTTTAACAACCATCTGGCTCTCTTTTTATATGCAATAACCGTCCCATTACATAGAAATAAAATCCACATTTAAGGCTCTTAATTGCACAAGTGGCCTTTAGCTTTTTTTCTCTCATCTCAGAAAAAAAAAAGGAAATGTCCCATTTCCATCTGTCATAGCAGAAGAATTTGGCTGAGAATCTCCAGCCTCCTCTCGAGGCTGGGCTGGTGCATGTGGGGTGTTTCAGCCCTGGGAGAAGGCACTGGAGCCAGCCAGGCTCCCCATGGCCCCTGAGGATTCTTCCCCCGGAGCAGTGGTGGGGTCAGCCACCCTGCAGCCCCCCGGAGGGGTCCCAGCATCCCTGGGGATTGTGTGGCCATTTCCTGATATGGACTAGAACAGGATGAGGTCAAAGACTCATCTGATAGTTTGAACAGAAGAGAAATGCTATCTCACAAAGGATTTTGAGTTCATTTTAGTTTGCTCCAGTTCTGGGCAAATCATCTTCCCCTCAGATCAGGAAGGGCAGTGGAATGGGAATTGCCATCTCAGATGGCCAAAATGTGTCATTTGCACTACTGCAAAATGTGAGGTGACACAAACCCAACCCAGCAAAGCAAAAGCCTTTTCTCAGACAGAACAGTAAAATCAGGCACACTGATGCAGGATATTTTCTTCCTTCCCCCAGTAAAGATACAGTGACAGGATTTTGCATTTCGGGGGAGCTACATCTCCCAAGGGAGAACAGGAGAGGAGTAACCCAGTGCAAGGGAGCATCCTCGGCATGGCAGATACTCAAAGCTGTGAGCATCTCCTGTTGTCTCAAACACATTCAGGCTCAGTCATTGGGGGATTCAGGTGAGACTGGTGGTTCAGCACTGTGGAGGCCAACCTGTGGGCAGCACATCTTGGCTGGGGTTTATAAACTACCAGGGAGCCCTTCCAGAGCTGACATCTCATCACCACTCCGGCACACAGGGAGAAGCAGGGGCAGAGCAGGGCAGGCTGATGTCTCAGCAGTGGCTTTTCCACATTAATCAGTTCCCAGCAAGGCCCAAAGCCTTCGTGTCCATGTCACACCAAGTGCCCCCAAGGCCGGGGCAAGCAGAGGCAGCGGGATGGGTGTGCAAGTGGGAGCTGCACCAGCTCCAGCGGATCTTTCCCAGAAAGCAAAAAGCACAAGTTCCCAGTGCCCTCTGCAGGAGGAAGCACAGCCCTTTTCCCCAAATTTTAGGGCCTTCCAGGAGGACAGTGAGCAGCGGGATGGGTGTCTGTCACTCATGGCTTGCTGTGTCCCCTGTGGGGACAGGGACACGAAGGCCCATCTGCCCATCCCCAGAGGCTCACAGGGAAAAAGCCATTTTGCACTTTGACATGTACATTGCTTTGCTGAAGGAACTCGGGGACCCTGATAGCGTGGCCATGGCTGTTCTCAAGAGTCACCTGAAATAATCACTGCTATTTATTCCCACAAGAAATCCAGCTTGGTTAACTGAGAGGTTTGAGTGTTGCACAGCAGAACTGGGGCTTAACATTACACTTGCTTTTTTGTCTCTTTTTATTTAGTACTTGAGGAAAAACAAGGGGGAAGAAATGAAGAGATGGAAAACAAGACTCAGCACAGCATGGCCTGTGGCACGGGATTGCTGTCCCAAGCATGGGCTTGTTCCCCAGTGTGCAGCACCCATTCACACACCAAGGAAAGGTGTTTATATTTTTTTTTTTCTAATTTGCACAAAGTAGGGAGTTGGCTGATAACCCACAAAAGGCTGGCTCCCTGATCATCAAAAATTTACACTATTTATATATTTTAACATCGGTCGCAAATTACGGAACTTTTTTGTTAATTAGCACTCAATCCCCTACTTGCTAGTTATATCTCTCATGTCTCACGCCAATTAGTCCACAGGCAGAGTTCTTCCCTCCATTTGAGTCTGGGGTCCATTTGGAGTAGGTGGTCAATGAGTCAGTGGTTGTGATCTCCCACTTCCAAAATTACCTTTTCCTCAGTTACTGTTCAGCTCCCTGACTTCACTCCTGGTGGCTCTCGGCCAAACAGCCCATTCCTCTTTTCCTTAAAACAAAAGATTAGAATCACAGAATTAGAACAGAACATAGATTAGAATATTGTGATTTGGAAGCGACCCATCAGGATCACGGAGTCCAACTCCTGGCTCTGCACGGGTCACCCCAACAATCGCAGCCCGTGCCTGAGAGCGTTGCCCAGCCATTCCTTGAGCTCTGTCAGGCTGGTGCTGTGACCGTTCCNCGGCACGGCGCGGCACGGCACGGCACGGCTCGGCTGTACATGCCGTGAAAATACTGGGGCGCGACACAACGCCACACAACCTTGCACGGAGGAGCCTTCCCGCCGCGGCCCCTTTAAGGCGCCCTGGCCAATCAGCGCAGCCCACATCCCCGCCAGGGGCCGCCCCCGAGGCCCGCCGGGAGGCCCGTACCACTTCCGCCACCCGGGGGAGTCACTTCTGCCCGTGGTCCGGCGGCCCCGCCGCTGCCCGCTCCCCGCCCGCTGCCTCCCCCCCCCCGCCCACGT